>QLSS01000006.1:884142-1150383 GCA_024372645.1 Trichomalopsis sarcophagae
CCCCCCCCCCCCTCTCTCTCTCTCTCTCTCTCTCTCTCACGGTGTATAGCACCTCTGCACGCTCCACCCTCCCCCCGCCGAAAGGAGGGAGACTCTTTTTTATTTTGCACTTCCTCCTTTGACGTTCTAGCTCCCTCTTCTTCTTCCTCTCCTCGGGTTTGCACTTTTATTTGGCGTTATACTCCTCTCTCCCTCTCGCCTTTTCTCCGAATTCCGAGCCGCTGCTTCTTCTTCCTCTCCTCCTCTATTCCCGAATTCCTAATTATTTTTCTATTTATTATGCGCTATGCAATTACCTTTTTCTCCGCGCGCTACCGCTCCTCCGTCGGCCGAATACATTATACATACCGTTTTTTGCAAAGTCCGATGATAGGCCCCGCTGTAAAATCGATATAATTTCTCGGACTGTACACGATGGGTTGTTTGCATTTTTTACCCTACTACACACAATCGCTTCAGCGAACCGATCTACCACAGTACGGCCCTCCCCCGCTTTGGAATGTGATTATACGATTATTCCGAAAGCACAGAAATCCATCAACGGCCGTATCTCGCGAGAGCAAGCGTCACCGAAACAGATTCGAATCTCTTGGGAAGAGAAAAACACGTCGTATTCTTCCGGCTTCGTTAGCTGATCTCGTGAGATGACGATGCTCACTTCTATATTATAATGACGAAGTAGCCGGTGCACGGAATACTCCTCTCTCGTATATAACTATTTGAAGACGTCGCTTTGCGCAAAAGTGAAATTTCGAATGTCCCCGCATGAATATTCATACCTTATAAACTGAGCACTTTCTCGTGGTTTATTTTCGAGAATCATCGAACTCTGAGCGTTATTCAAGCAACGGACACCGCGGGCACGAGAATCAGGGCAAGTGTTTTTCATAGACGGAGCTCTCGGGAGGGATTTCCGAAATACCTGCAGCCGATTAAAATCTGTAGCCTTGAATTAAGGGACTTTTTGCCCCGGTAAAAAGCATAATGGAGTTTAGAGCGTAGAGGCCCGCGTATCCAGTGCAGGTATAGAAGAGACAGAGAGAGAGAGAGAGAGAGAGGGCATTCGCAGGTTCCCCGAAAAATGTTAACTGCATGTGTCATCTTGAAATCGAATACCGGCTCATCGGCGAAAGCTATGTCTATACGTATACAGAGAGAGAGAGAGAGACGGGAGATGATCACACACGGACTCGCTCGCTCGTATTATACGGCCCTCTGTGGATTATATCCCCTCTGATTTGGCTTTACCTGTTCGATTTACCCGTGCGCGTCGCTCTCCCACGAAACTGGAGAAAGAGAACCAGCTCCGAAAACACATACCGGTATTATAGACGCATCGCCCATACGCTATATGGAAAGAAGAGAAAGGTACACACGCACACGTACGAGGAGGTAGAAAATTAAAGGAAAAAAAAAAAAAGAAGAGCCGAGGAGATATAATTTTTTCGAAAGTACCAGATGGCTGGACACAAGCGGCCGTAAGAATAGGAGAATATATCTGGAATCCCAGCACACGCCTACAAGTGGAAATTACGGCTCACTCTTATCCAACGAGACGCGTGGAAGGAAAGGACTCGCGCCAGCAGCATTAGAACGAGGTGGGAATAAAGTTGGCATAACGCGCTGCCTCTCGAAAATCCTGTTCGGCCGTAAAGCCGCGAACGAGGCTGTAAAAGGCTTTTTTCTCTCCACTTTTATCAAACTCGAATACCATAGGGCCTTTTATACCTGACTTGTTCCCGGTTAAATAATCCCAAAGCCCCGCTCATTAGGATGTCGTCTGTAATCGGCGCGCAGCCCTTTTGACTTTGAGGAGGCATCGGTGGAAATATAGAAGCGGCGGCGTGTGAATCGGCCAATCAGAAAATGAACTTTATTCAGCGGTGCATCAGCGAGATGCCAAGGCCGAGCTCCTCCTCCCCTCCAGCTGATGAAGCCTCTTTTTTCTGTTTTATTCTCAAAGTAGCGCGACACCATTGTGCTCTCGCAAAGGTCTCTCGCATATGCAAAAGCGCGAGCATTGTAACTTGGTTATACTTCCCCTCGGGATAGCAAGCGCATAATGCTTAAACTTGAGAGCGCGGCGTCTCCGCGCGCGATCGCATTGTCGTTAAAGCTCCCTACTCTGAAAGTCCGCGCGGCCTCATTGTCGAGCACAATGCGCGCTGATGCTACGAACGAAACTATGAGATGTATCCTGTTTTCGCTCTCTCGTCCGTGTATGTGCGTAATATAATATACATCGATCATTATGGCAGTCGCTCTCTCGGGCTTTATCTTGTTTGCGTGAACTTTTGTGATCAACTTCAACGAGCTCGGACTACATAATTCACAAGAGGCGATAGGCGTGTGTAAGACAAAAAGACGCGTCAGAGAGCTTTATAACACATGACCCTCCAATAAAGATAGCCGCACGCGCGCTATCAGTAGCGCGAGGCTCTCGATAATCATGGGCGTGAAATCGAAGGAGGCGGAGTGTGCGAACAGAGAGAGAGAAAAAAAAAAAAATGTTTTCTCAACTCGGACTCGGCCGCCGACGCTCCATTTCTCGCATTGTGCGCGCGCTCGATCGACAGCTCGATCGCGCATACGTGTCCAAGTGCCGCTGCAGGAAATGGAAAAATCCGCGAGGGCTGTCGAACGTGTGAGAGAGGAGGACCTCGAGCGACGCCGAGAGCGGGAAGAGGAGAAGAGAGAGAGAGAGAGAGAAAAGAGAAGAAGACTGGCAAACGGGTTTTGCCGTTAGCGGGCAGCAGGAGGAGGAGGAGGAGGGTGGATATATCGTCCCTTTTGCGCGCGCGCGAGCGCTCGGGCTTAGTAGTACTGACCTATATTCCGCGGAAGCGGGTTTCAGGGACGTGCTGGCAACCTGGAAGAGGCAAGAGAAGAGAACCTGGCGCTCACCTGATTGTTGGCGATGGCGGAGGAGGAGGAGGCGGCCGGGGCCGTCCTGGCGGGTCTGGCCTCGGGCTCGTAGTCGTAGTCGTAGTCGTCGAGCGCGCGGCGCCGGTGCTGCTGGTGGTGCCTGCTGGGCCTGTCCTCGTAGTCGCTGTGGAGCTCCTCCCGCCTCAGGTCGCGGGGGTAGTCGGCGCGCGAGCGCGACATGCTCGGCGGCGGCGGCGGCGGCAGGCCGAATTCCTCCTCCTCGGAGTCGAGGAGCAGCTGGTCGGCGAGGCCGGGCCGCCGCGAGCCGGCGTAGGCCCGGACGGGCCGCAGCTCACCGGCGACGCTCCATCCGGGCTCCTCGTCCTCGGAGAACAGCTCGCCGGGGCCGGCGCGCGCCTGCAGCCGGCTCGGGGCCCTCACGAGGACCCGAGCCGCGTACGTCGGCGCATCCTGGGCCAGGCCGCCGCCGGTAGACCCACCAGCCGCAGCACCGCCGACGCCGCCAGCAGACCGAGGCCCCCCGTGGGGCTCCACCACATCACATCCGGCCAAGATCCCACCCGGGACCCGCACGACAGACTCCTCCTGGTAGCGAGGCACCACTAGCACCGCGACCACCGTGTCTGTCTAGCCGCTTCCTTCCGTTCACCTGAAACACAAACACAAACACATACACACACAGAGACACAGGCTTGCTTTACCCTCTCGGTAAACGGGTCAGTGGGCGCACGTCGGCCGATCGATTACCGTTAATTAACTGCTCTCGCGCGAGGGAAAGAGCGTTCAAGAGCGAATCGAACGCGTTTTTCCGCCGGAGCCTCGGGAACAATCGATACGACCGCGACGCACACACACACACACAGCAATACGGAAACGCGCTTATCGACTCATTTAGCGAGCGAGTCCAAACTCATTCGGCAACGCGTGCACTCGCATGCATAAGTACGGGGGTGCGGTGACGGCACATAACCCGATACCGAGACGAGTTGAGGTTAGGTCGCGCCGCGGGCCGCGAATGTAGGGCTGTAGGTCGCGCCCGGTCGAGCTCAGCTGCAGCGGCAGCCCAGCACGCATTTTCATTATCACACACGCGCGCTCACACGGTACAACATGTCGCAGAGCGAGAGGGCAGACACATAGACACATGCGCGAGCGCGGCTGCGCGTCGAGAAGGAGCTTGCGCTTACTCACCCCTGCGCGAGCTTTGCTGTCTCGGTTGCAGGAGCCCGAGGGAGCTGAGAACGTCGTCTTCGAAGGCCTCCTCGCTGTTGCCCAGGTGCTCGCGCTTGCGTGGCGGCTTCGTAGCTCACACGGCGATCGAGCTGCGTGGACTCGTTCTTCTCGCGTACCGAGGACTGATGTGCTCGCTATGGCGTGTCAGGACACTGCTGGCATCGCGACTCGATTATACGACGCACGACGAGAGCGTACCGCGCACTGTGTAACCTGCGACGAAACTCGCTCAGCAGCAGGACTACGGCGACGAGGTCGGTGCTTCAAAGGCGCCAAGTCGGACGACACGACGACTGTCCGTCCGCGAGAGACACACACGTTGCTGCTGCTGCTGCTGCTGCTGCTGCTGTTGGTCGCGCTCAAGGGCGGCTTCTCGCGGCGAAGAGTCGAAGCGACGCGGGGGGGGGAACACTCGATCCGCGCCTGCTCGGGGGTGCTCCGCGAGAGAACTATGTCTGCCGCTATATGTGCGTCACGCGCGAGCGAGAGAAAAAGCTGTGTGCGCGCGCGCCGCTATCGATTGCTCTCTCTCTCTCTCTCTCTCTCTTCGCTCTCGCTGCTGCCTCGAGTCCGCGCATGCACGAGAGGGAGAGGAGATAACGCGGACGTTCGGAAACGAGAGACTGGTATACACGTGCCGAGAGCACGCCCAGAAGCGCAAGACTCGCTCGATTCGCTGCCAGCCCCCTCTCCCGCACTCGATGTGCTGCTTCTTCCTGGGGTACACACACGCACCAACTCGGCCTGCGAATTGCGATGTTTGTCTGCCTCTGATTGATGCGTGTTATGAAGAGAGAAAGCGGCCGGATGGTGATGCTGATTCGCCCGAGATTTTTCCGCTGCTGTTGTTTGTAAATAAAGCCAAGTCGAGCCAACGAGACGTGCTGTCTGTGCGTACACCTTCGACTTCGAGAACGTCTCTGGAGTTGAAAGTACGCGCATTTATATTTTTGCCGAACCTCTTTTTTATTCCCCCAAACTTTTGAATTTCCCGCCAGGGTGCAAGCTGCCGAGCGCAGCCGGCATCTGGCGGAGGGTGAGCGAACGACTGATAAAGCAGAGTGCGGGCGACTTCGGCTTGCAGAGATCTGTAAGAAGAAGTCAACGACCAGACGGTCGCTCCTCTCACTATGCCCGCATAGCTACGCAATCCGTGTTTTCGCGCAGTTCCGAGAAGCACGAGTAAACAGAGCCTAATAGACAAAACACGAGACTGCGAAGAGAGCGGAGAGAAGAATTATCAGTCGAGGAACGAGCCGGACGACGTTATCGATAAAACGGGGGGTTGGCCGTCGCCGTGCGGGGGAGTGAGATACCGAGAACCGGGCGGTGCTGCTTACTAGCGGTCGGAGCCAAACAACCGCGACTGAGCAGTGTTTACATCGATGGTCGACGGGGTTCTGAAAATACGAATGCATTTTTTGCATTTTTTCTCAATATTCCAAGGGCCGTTTACGAAAAGAACGCGATATAGCGTGCAGCTGAAATCGCTCTGGCAGAAACTGGCAGATCGCCGGGCATCACGCGTCCGGCAAATCGGACGAATCTCTATCCCCGCAATTTTCAGTAGCAGCGGAAAAAGCTTCTCATCCCCCTCCCCTACACGGGCAGCCCAGAGGGGAAGAAAAAGAAGAAGCCGAAGAAAAAGCTTCCTCCGCTTGACGTGTGCGGGGGTGGCCGCTCCGCCGCGAGCGGAGATTGAGGAAGTGAGCAAGCACCAGCGGCAGCGACGACGCAGTATGGTAGGTATAAAGCAGCAGTGCGTATATACCTATCCGCGCGCGAGAATCGAGGGGGCGAGAGCAAAGTGTATATATATGCGTGTGTGTACGAGAAAGAGAGCTGGCTAGAGCGGGCCGCAAAGTGGGGGGCAAGTGCGGGAGCGGACTGCGCGTGCGCCGAGAGGGAAAGGTGCGCCGAGTCGCGCGGAACGCTCGGAGTCGCTAGCAGAACGCGCGCAGAGAGAGAAGCGCTGCCGCCGTAGCCGCAGCTTCTTCTTCCACAGAGGGCAGTCCCCGACAAGAGAGACAGAGAGAGAGAGAGAGATAGAGAATCGTTCGCGTTCTGTGTGCAGTTCTCGCCGCCCCGCAGGTTCGTTCTTTTCGCAAGAGGAGCTCGATTCCGCCCAGTGTTTTTTACCACCCAGCCGAGCCGTACGAGAGGAGCTTGTCTCACAGTGCCGCGAGTTAGAGAGGTTAGGAGGGTAGAAACAGTGCGACGCCGAATATATCGAAGTATCGAGTACGGGAGAGAGACTCGCATCGTTGCAATAGTGTGCCGAGTGGCGTCGAGTGCTGCGACCGGCGCCTCACAGTGATCTTTCCCAACCTCGCGCGTTACATATAGCGTTTTATACACAGTGTGAAAAAAAAAAAATGTAATACCAATCAGTGCACCCTCCGTCACACGTACACAGACACAGAAACAGGCAGAGAGGCGCAGTCTGGTAACGTATACTGTCCATGCATTGCTACATGTACCAAAGCGCCGATACTGCTTCACAGGAGAGAGAAAAAAATGAATTCCTCTCTCCCACTCCCGTGCGTTATTATTAACGAGTTATTGCGGCAATACTAATTAAGTTTAATCGCAAGGCCGTCGCTGCCGTTCGTTAAAGTTAATTGCGAGGGGCCTCGTTAATTGCCGCCGCCGCGGCGCTCGGTACCGTATACCGTACGTGCGCGGATGGCCGTCGTTGGAAAAATCACGGCGCGAGCCGTTTTTTTTCGGCGACGCGAATGTCAACACGGTCGCGAGGCGCCGAGCGAGGGAGAGAGAGAGAGATAGCGCCAGTAGCATCTCCGCGGATCAATAAATCGACGGAGCGCTGCACCGAAAACTCGCCTGAGTCTATAGACGGATTTTTCGAGAGAGAGAGAGAGGCGATAACGCAAGGTCTGTTTATCTCGCTAGAACACAGTCGGCCAGTGTTTTGATAAATTCGATATCGAGCTTCCTGACCGCGACGACGACGGCGGCGTATAAATAGTGAAAAAAACGCGTCGTCTCTCTGCACGTGTCGCTGCGCCGCGCGTGCGGGAGCTTTCGAGCTTTCTCGGAAATAAATAAAGCCGCTGCGCTCTACGCATTTTATATTTAAAACGGCGGACGCGTGTAGAACGTTGTCGTCGTCCTATAACTCTCGGGAGTCTCGTCTCGGCTTATTTGATCGATAAACGAAAGCTCGACTCCCCCTTTTTCGTTAGCTCCGCTCGCTTATATAGCTGACGAGCCCTCCGACAGCAGTAATGACTTTTGTGCACGCGCCGCCCCGCCGTATTCGTCACGGATTTCTCGGCCGGCGCTGCGCGCTAAAAACTAAAATTACCTTCTTCGCTGGCTCCGTGTTTTTTTTTTTTTTTTTTTCCTCGACGCCTCGCATAGTCGTGCACCGAACGAGCGATTGTTATTCCGTAATCGCGTAATCGGGCGCTGTCAGTCGCTGCTCGCGGAGATAACATCGGACAATAACGCGGAGAGATAGACGCTCTCTCATCGATTCGCTCTGTCTCCTTATCGGTTGTTGAATTGTTGAAAAATAAAAGCGCGCTTTCGATTCCTTATCGATCGCCGCTCGCGGTTAATTATAAACGGCCGTGTGCCGGCTTGAATTACTCGATTTATTTCAATTTTAACGATAGAAAAATCCAAGATCGATCGGTTATTAGCATACGGCATTGCGTATACGTTAATTAGCAAAGACGTGCTCGAGATATCGCGCTCCGTAATAGCGGAGAGTTTTCGCGCCTCGCGTTACGTGTCGCATTATACATACGCGAGTCAAGGAAGGTCGCGCTCGCGACGATCGAGTCATTCTCCGCACGTAAAAACATTCGAGTGCTCGCTGTTTACGCTCTAAAAATATCGGATTGCTTATTAGATCGCTATGCGCCTCTCCTTTTATTTTCGCTCTCGGGGGGGGGGGGGGGGATTAGCGCGCGCTTTTACAATTATGGATCCGTACAGCTCTGGCCATTAAGCGGTATAGAGAAAAACACGCTCGGCCGATAAGCAGTCCTGAAAATCCGGTAATCCGCAAAATCGCGGAGGGAGAAAAAAAAACGCAGTCTTCCCCAAGGCACGTAAACCCGTAGGCCTCCCTTAACGTACTTACCTGAGCAGAGCGTCTTACCTGAGGGAGAGCCTTTTTGTGCTCTCTCTCTCTCTCTCTCTCGCGGTACACAGCTGGCTTGCGGGGATAATTGCATCTGCCGTATATTAATGGTCCTGAAATTCGGCTTTCTTTCTGTACTCGCGTACTTATACACTATAGTCTTGTTTGCCCGGCCGTGTATAAACCTTTCTCCTTTGTGACTGTGCTCGCGGCTCTCGAATGGATAGAGCGTGAGAGGATAATGCCACACGGCACGCTTGGAAGAGCGTTTTTACGATCGAACTTTTATTTCGCTTTTATTATATTCCCAGCGCGCGATGTGTCGCGTTAAACGATTCCGAGCTCATAGCGCGGCTTTACCTGCGCGCACGTCGAGACAGGCGCGTGGGTAGAAGCGCAGAGCGTTACCTACGCGTATTCTCCTTTCTTCGAGCATATAAGCGCTCGCGCGGATTTAGTTGTACCGGACGCTGCTAGATTCCTATCGCGGCACGAACGCTGCGTGGGCTTCGCTCGTACTTGCGCTTACGCATACGGCACTCTTATCCGTATACGTATACAAGAGCGTTATTAATTTCTCGCCAACGCCGCACGTTGTTATTGCTTGCCAGGCGCAGGTATGCCTACGTGAGAACCCGAAATTTTGACGGACTTGCGAGAGTCTTTTTGTAGACGCCGCCGCCGCCGCCAAGGGAGATTCCTCGAAAAATCCCCCGGACCCTCTGGAGAAAATCCGTGCACTTGCGCGCTCACGTTCCGGCGCATAGAAAGCGCGCGGTAAAATCGACAGGCCGTCGCCGTTTCTTTGCTAATGCCCCCCCCCTCCCCTCCCCTCCCCTCCGAGTACACTGTACACAACAGAGAGGGATGCGCATACCTGCAGCGGCTGTGGCGGCCCATTCGCTCGACACATGTTTGCCTCGCCGTCGTCGTTCGTGCTTATGGAGGGCTGGCCGAGGGAGAGTTCATTTGTTATTTTTGGCGAGAGGAGAGAGTATTTTTATCTGCCCGCGAGATAGCGTTTATCGTCGGGAGGAAAAAGCGTTACAATTGCGCGTGATCGATGCGCATGAACTTCGGCATGGCGCTTGCGAAACGCGCACTCGTAATTTACGTAAGATCTCGGTATATATATATATATATCGAATTCGACATTGACGAATGACCGGGCCCCGTAGAGGACCCATGCGCATGCGCATGTCCGCCGCTATGGAAGCGAACAGTGTCTTCCTCGCTTCCCTCGCAGCGAGGGGCGTGGTACGCGTGTATTTCCGTGCAGCGACTCCACGTGCTGGACCCTTGCCGTCGGGGGTTCACTGCAGCGCGCTCTGCGTAGCGAGAGAGGTAATTCGAGAAGCGCCGCTAAGTGCGCCACTTGCGTCCTCTTTCCGGTCGTCTCTCTCTCTCTCTCTCTCTCTCTCTTTTTTTTCCCGAAACGAAAAAACAGCCGAGCTCTCGATCGAGTCCCTCTCCGCTACGACTGCAAGCGACTCTCGAGAAGTCGGGTTAATCAAGCTCCCGCGCTGTGTGTGTATTACTTCACGTTCCTAAAATACGCGTCTCAGCTGCTGCTGCTGCTGCGCGAGATGCGCGCGAGATCTCGTAAACAAGAGCGCGAGAGAGTCGATTTTTCCTTAACGAATGCACGGCTTTAATTATAGCCGACGACGAGGCTTTGACTCCGGCGACAATAGTGCGCCTCTCACGAAAATAAAGCCGAGCCGAGTGTGTACGTTTTTTTTTTTTTCCCCTAATAATAGAGCTCGGATTCGATTTTTTAAGGATGTACGCGCAGGCAATAAAATGCAAAGTAACGGCCGCTCGATATCGTCAAGGGGAAAGAAGAAGAAGAAGAGGAGACGGCTTCGATAAGAAGCGAGGAGGTCCGCACGGCCACACCTAGAATTCGCGGCATCCCGCTCACTCTCTAATGAAATCCGCACTTGCAGCCGCCGCCGCCGCGCGCAGCCCGATCGATAGGGAATTTCGGCTGTGTGGCCCCTCCCCACCCCCGCATTGTTTCCTTCGGCTATTCTCTTCCGAAGCGCCATTACACGCGCAATAAATAGACGCGATAAGAGCTGCTCTAGTTCGTAGATGCCCGATAACGCATTCCGGTAATGCACGCACCGCTCGTACGCAGCAGCAGGTTTTTCCATTTTTTTTTTTTTTTTTTTGCCTACGTGCGGGAATCCGGGCCTCTTAACGAGCCTTTGGAAAAATCCAATCGTTAAGTGCGCCTATAGAAAAGTACTCGCGACTCGTACGCGTATATACACGCGCGAGTGACAATGGCCTAAGGTCAAGCGAAATGCTAAAAGGTTCGCACGCGACGCGCTCGCTCGCGGCGACGTTGCGCAATGAGCACCGAGAGGTCGCGACACCTCTCATTATAATGCGTTTTCGCGCTACGCTCTCTGTGTGCGTCCGTCGGGCGATATCGGTGCCGTTTTTGCGCGGATACATCTCTACACGCGCGCTCGAGAAAAATAATCGCAATTATACGACGATAATTCGAGAGGAAGAGCATCGGCTTTTCGTTCGGGCTTTGCGTCATCGCATTCTCGTTAATGGAGTAAATGCTTGCCCCTCTGTCTGTAGGGCTCTCCCCCGAGTCGTTTAAAAAAAAGCCTATATAGCAACCCTGTATAAATATAGACGGTAATAAGCGGCTGACTCGTTGTTTTTTTCGTGATATCACGCGCGCTGCCGTTTGGGGAAAACGAAATCGCATTACGCTAATTAGCAGATAGTGCGCTTGGGGGATTATCGAAAACAAGAGAGGGAAAAAATGCCGAGCAATCGTGAAATTAACGCGAGATAATGCGGCCCACATAGCCAAATGGCGCAACTCGCCGGCCGAGTAATTATGTAAGCCGCAATTACTTATCGCAAGTTCAAAGTGAATCGTTGCGAAAGATCGCGGATATAAAAAGTTGGTTAATAGCGCGGGACAAGCCTCCTCTCTCGTCGATTCGTACACGAGTCTCGCTTCCATAGCATATAGACTAACCGTAGCCGTCGTGTGTCTTGTTGAACTTGCAGGTGCAGCAAGAGTCGCGGCGCCAGAGAGAAACGTCGGCAGAGTATGCAGAGGTGGAAGACCCGCGACGCAGCGGCAAAGCAGCAGCCAAAGCTATACACGGAACTCGAGCGAGCCGCCCGGTGACGACGAAGCCGAACGAAGCTAACGAACCGAAGGAGATCGGCCGAAGGAAAATCGCGGATCGAGTGCGAGCGAGCGAGCGAGAGGTAGGCAGGACAAGCGATAGCAGCACGATAGCACCGCTGGTGCCCTCGGCCGTGGGTCCCGGGGGGACGGGCGCCATGGCGGCCTCATCGTCCTCGTCGAGCGGCGAGCAGCAGTACTCCCTACGCTGGAACGACTTTCACTCGAGCATCCTGAGCAGCTTCCGGCATCTCCGAGACGAGGAGGACTTTGTCGACGTGACGCTCGCCTGCGACAGCAGCAGCTTCACCGCCCACAAGGTCGTCCTCTCCGCCTGCAGTCCCTACTTCCGCAGGCTGCTCAAGGTACGTTCACGAAAATATCGAAATAAGCCGATTGCGCAATCCGGCGCACTGTGTAGGCTGATGGTAGCGCAGCCGGTGCTCCATATTCTATTATTAAAGGTCTCTCTGCTCTCTGTGTTCCTCCTCGTTTAGAAGAGCGCTTTTACCGCCGATGAATGATCGCCGAAGCGCGTATCTCTTAACCCCAGATAAGATCGCGCGGCGCGCATGCGTTAATTTAGTCACTTGTGTGTCTCTCTCTCTCTCTCTCTCTCTCTCTCTCTCTCTTCGACCGACACATCAATTTCGAGTGAGAGACGCGCGCAAATTCACGCCGATGACGTGGTCCATTAGAGGCTTCTTCGAACGAGCTTGTGTGTCTCTTGCGCGCGCGCGCAAGCGGGGCTCGTTGCTCGAAAAATAAAAGACGCGTAAGTAAGTGCTGACGCCTAATAGCTAGCGCGGCAGCGGAATAAAAAGGAATGTCCGCGCGGCAGCGACGCACACATTTACATATATATATATATATATATATATATATATATATATACTTTGCGAATTGACGAAAGTAGCGGTCGCTTTCTACTCAATGAATCTACGCGCGCGTATTTATAAGCGTACATACGCGCGCGTCAGAGCAATTAATCGAGCTGGCCAGTACTATTATTACCCGTATGACGCTCGCTCGCTTTTTACGCGTGACGCCCTTAATCGAGCTAAAAGTTTTTTTACGCGCCGCGTCGCGAATAAATTCCCGGAAAGCTAGCGTTACTACACGCGTGAAAGGGCGTCCGGCTCTATTTATAAAGTAGTTAGACCTCCCGGCCACATCGGAGCCGCCGGGAGAGAGCGCGTGTATTATTTCTGCTCGTCTCACTCGCTGTCGCTAAGTAGTCTCTCCCGTTTTATGGAAAGGAGTAATCCGATATGGGCCGATTCAAAATTGAAAGTAATACGAGCGAGAAAAAAGCCCGAGACGCTAATGAGCGCGTATTTAGCTTTTAGAATAAAGAGCCGATGAATAATACAGCCGGCGGAGAGAGAGAGAGAGAGAGAGAGACGCGTGGGCTGCCTCGAGGCTTTCCAGCGCATATAATTACGCCTTGCGCAAGCAGTTCCATTGAGCTCGGCTCAATTTTTCCATATACATATATCTCTCTCTCTCTCACTCTAGACAATAAATAATTAAGG
Source organism: Trichomalopsis sarcophagae (assembly GCA_024372645.1). Taxonomy (NCBI): domain Eukaryota; kingdom Metazoa; phylum Arthropoda; class Insecta; order Hymenoptera; family Pteromalidae; genus Trichomalopsis; species Trichomalopsis sarcophagae. Next base: position 897,080 of record QLSS01000006.1, read on the forward strand.
TACACACGCGTATCCGGTTTTCAGCTTTATCTATCTTTGCTCGCCTCGTATTTATTGCTCCGGCCCACGTGTGTGCACCGACAGATATGGCCCACGCGCGACTTTCGAGAGAGTAAAAGAGCCGAGAGTGAGCTATTATTGCACGCGCTCGCGCACCGAGAGACACATTACACCGCTGCTCGCTCGCTCATATATTTTTATCAACGGAAGTGCGTCGTTGCGCGCATTCCACGTCTGGAAAGTTGATGCTCCGTCGTCGTCGCGCGCGGGCTTCTGCCGATTCGTATTTTTACGCGCCTATACACACACACACGCGCGCGCGCGTACTCGCTCTCTCCCTTATGCTCGCGGTGAAGAAAAAAAGAAAAAAAGGAAAAAAAGGAAAAAAAAACTCGCGCGCGCAGTCTCGAAAGAGAAAGTGTCGTGGAATTCGGCGTGTGGGCTGTCGAGTGTACATAGGCGAGGCACATGCATGCGCACACATCGATTCTGCTCTCTCACTTGCTCGGTGGTGGGGGGAGAAGCTGCTGAAGTACGAAGCTTGCCTAATCTGCCACGCACTTACTCACAGACACATATATGAGCGAGTCGAGAAGCCATGAGCCGATGCATAACCGGATCAGAAACCATGCAGTCGTACATCTACTTTTCTACTTTGCAGCCGTTGTCGTTGCACCGTTTCGGCCGATAATTGCATTACAGCGCGTGCGCGTAAAAAGACTCTTCCCCGCGAGCGCAATCCGATGCAAGTACTGCTCTCGGGTGACTCGAGGGAAAAAAAAGTGCCGAAGCCTCGGTTTTCTACGCGGCTCTTCTCTTATATAGCTCGTAGCAGCTGCTACGCGTGTAAGCTCTCGCGACAATTTGCCGCCGCCGGTCATCCCGGTTATTCCAATTAACTCTGCGCTATTCGAACGCTCCGCTTTATCGGACCTCCAGTGGTTCCAGCATTGCTCTTTTTCCTGTTACATACTCTCCGCGCTCTAAAAAATAATAGCGTATACGTTGCGGTCGTCGCGGTGACTATTAATAATCGCGCTTTGCGATAAGTCCTCGGCGTATATCGTGCTCCGGAGCGATTCTCGCGTTGCGTACACGCCATTGAAAAATCGGGGGAGTAAAATTCGAAAAGCCATTTATCGCGACGGTTATTTTCCGAGCCGTAAGTACGCGCTGTACGATAGTAATCACACGTGCCGGGCCACGATAGTGAAAAAGCCTCGACTTGTAATGGCTCGTTTAGATATATACTTGTGCGCGTATTACACGTCGCACTCGCGTGTCGATCGACGCGAATAAAGAGCCGAATAAAAATTCAACGTAAGTTGTATACAAATACGACGCAGCAGCAGCAGCAGCAGCGGCAGTAGCGGCAGCAGCGGTATCAATCTCGAGGGGCGTTTTTTCGGGCCACGAGACTCCAAGAAAAAACCGAGAGTATCCACGTGCCCAAATAGAGCGTGACAATCTTGGCCCTTCTCACATTCAATAAAACCGCCGGCTATCTCCGTACACTACATGCACCGCGATAAATGATCTATAACGCGCGCATGTTTCGTGACAAGCAAGTGCGCCCGTTCGAGTGGACAGCAATGATAAACAAAGGAATTTCGTTTGTTTTTCCTCTCGTTTGCTATAGGCCAACCCATGCCAGCACCCGATCGTCATACTGAGGGACGTGGCGAGCTCTGACATGGAATCGTTGCTGCGCTTCATGTACCACGGCGAGGTCCACGTCGGCCAGGAGCAATTGGCTGCCTTCCTCAAGACGGCGCAGATGCTGCAGGTGCGCGGACTGGCGGACGTCAACAGCGGCGCCGCGTCCAAGCTGCCCGCGGCCTCCGGCACCAACAGTGGGAACAACGCGAGCGCGCCGGTGAGTCTTTCTTCGAATTCGGTCACGACGTACGAGCGGATTAACGGAGCTGCGATTTTTTGCGCACAGGCAACGCCGCGAAACCCCTGGCAGGACAACGGAAGGGCCGAGCTCAACGACAGCGGGATGAGCCCACCACCGGAAAAGCGGCCGAGGAGTTACTCGCCCCAGATGGGCAACCACGTCGAGTCCAAGTCTGATCTCCAGGAGTCCCTGCTCGGACAGGCCCTCGAGGGCGGCCCGACGATACACACGCCCTCCGCGAACAACGTCCAGGTACGTGCTATACCCTCACCTGATCTCTGTAAAATTGAGCCTGCGTCTACGAAGCTTCTTGTAATCGCGCAGACACAGTCGACGGGAGAGGATTCCAACTCCATCTCGGACAACGAGGAGGACACCTCGAACAACGACAGCATCCTCAACTCGGTGAAGACCGAGCCAAGCGAACTCCTGAACGACTCGATGGAACACCACCGCAGCACGTTTCCCGCGGCGCTCCTCGGCCTCCAAGGTGAGTCACGGAAGAGAAATTCTCCAAATAATTCTCCGATCGGAAGCTAATCGTGATCGTTCTTCTTGTTGCTGTTGAAGGTCTGATGCCAGGACCGTCGGGGATACACGCGGCTAACCAGGACCCTAGTTACGGTGAGTCCCTTTGCTCAACTATGATACATCCATTCTAACGGTCGTAGCCTGAACTAGTTATCCTCCCGCCATTCCTCCGTACAACTCTGATCTCTCGTTGTTGCGTTGAATGCATGGAACTCTCGTACCTCTCAGCTCCCCTTCTTCTTCTCCTGGTCTTTTTTTTCTTTTTTTTTTTTATTACATTCTCGCCTCTCTGCTGTTTATGACTGTAGTCAGTGCGCCAGTCGAACGACGCGTCGTCGTGCAGCGTCCAGCGAATCTGTAACGACGATCGATATGCGTGATATATACATATACACGAGCACACAGACGAGTGAAAGAGGCTTAGCGTGCGAAATTGAAGCGCAGACTGCTGAAGGGAAAGTCGAATCAATCGCGGTCTCTCTCCGTCCCCCCCCCCCCCCCCCCCCCCCCGGGGACTGTGCATCGGACGGGAGAGAGAATCAGAATACTCGCTAATGTTGCGTAACGCGCGCTCGCGTCTCGTGGAAAGAAAAAAAAAAGAAAGGAAGAGGAGAGAGTTTAGTGTTTAAGGGATCGCTCGAGCTTGGCTGAGGACTGAAAATTGGCTGGTGGTTCCAGGGCGGTGGCAGCCCTCGGCTGGCGAGTGTTCCGGCTCCAGCTCCTGCTCCGCCTGGCTCGCCGCCGGCAACTCGAGGTCCGAAGCTCCAGCGGCGGGTCTGCAGCAGCAGCAGCAGCAGCAGCAGCAGCAGCAACAGCAACACCAGCCGACCACCAGCCAACAACAGTCGCAGCAACAGCAGCAGCAGCAGGCGCTGAACGCCCTGAGCAGCCTCAACCCCGAACAGCTGACGATAATGCACCAGAAGCTGCAGAACAATCTGCAGAGCCTCCAGCAACAGAAGCAGACGAGCGAGCTGAATCTCATGCTGCAGTCGTGCGCTAAGAAGAAGATCGAGGAGCTGGCGCTGCTGCACCCCTTCCAGCAGCATCAGATGCAGGACGTGAACAGCCTGCAGGGCAAACCCAAGTGCCCGGAGTGCGGCAAGATCTACTCGAACAACTCGAACCTCAAGCAGCACATCGTCAACGTGCACACGGTGCAGACCGAGTACATCTCCTGCCACGTCTGCGCCAAGCAGTTCAAGACCAAACAGTACCTGCAGATCCATCTGCTCTCGATGCACGGCATCCGCAAGCGCAAGAGCTACCCTGTCTACCAGATGCAGCCGCACGCTCAGTCTCAGCAGCATCAGCAGCATCAGCAGATCAACGTAGCTCAGTTCGCCTCGAGCAGCCAGCAGCTTCAATTTCCCGAAAGATGGAGCAGCGAGGAGAAGCAGCAATGATACGCGCACCCGTCGCGGCAGACTGATCATTCTCCATTTTAGCCGAGCAGTATAGCCTGTGTATATACGAATGCGATCTTGCGCAAATCCGAGTCATGGCGAGAGAGCTCGCCGGAGATAAGTGTTCCAGTTGCGTCGTCGTCGGCGTCGTTGCCGACGTCGCCCGCCCACCGATAGAGCCTCCCTTCGCGCGAGCCCGGAGATAGGCCGCCCCGCTTGCGCGCCGACTAAAAGAGAGAGAGAGAGAGAGAGAGAGAGAGAGAGAGAGAGAGAGACGGAGCTCGCCGCGACGACTAGTGCTGCTAGTACATCGTATTGATCTCCGCGATTCAACAAACAACGCCTAGTGCCTCCCGCTCTTTCTCTCTCGCTCTCTCGCTCTCGCACGCTCCCCTCCCCCGTCTGTGCTCCTTCCCCCCTCTCTCTAACCGAGTCTATCGGCTTCTTCTTCTTCTTCTTCTCTCTCTCTCTCTCTCGCTCACTCGTCTTCTGTTCCCCCCAAAGCATTCGTATTCCGCACACCGTCCGCCCGTTCTTTCTAATGATATCTCCCCCACCAGCGGCACCGCTGCCCCTCTTCTCTCCCCGCGCTCTTTCACGCGCGAGCTGACTGCCTGCAGCTGAATTTTAAAGAGATCCCAGCGTGCGTGTGCGTGTGTGGGTGTGTGTGTGAGAGAGCGTGTACGACTGCAGAAAATCGTGCACGAAGGGGGGAACGTCCGTTCGATATTTACGCCCTCGTTGCAGCTGGAGCCACGGGCTTTTCCCTAAAGCTCGACTTTGGAGCTTTGGAGGAGGAAAAAAAAGGGAGAGCCGGCCAGTGATTTCCGGCTTCTCTCGGCCCCTTCATCCATCAGCCGCCTTCGATTCCGAAGAAGCTTTAGGAGAAGAAAGCGGCTCGTCCGACGTACGCAGATCTCCCGTGTCCTATAGCGATAAGGAGAGAGATAGCTCGAGCTTTCGGAAGACTTTGGGCTGTATTACGCGCTATTACGGAGCGAGACAGTGAGAACCGCGAGAAAGGAATGAGGAAATGGAAGGGAAATGGAAGTCGTCGCCGGGGCGCGGCCTCTCGTCTATAGGTGTTTTACTCTCGAGACGAGACGCTCGTCAAACTGCGAGGCTTTCATTCTCTTAACCTCTTTTTCCCCGGCCTCGAGAGCGAGAGAGCGGGGATCTTCCATTAGACTGATGAAAAATCGATAAGTCGTTACATGAGCGCGTGTGTTCTCCCTGAGAAATTTTTTCCAATCCGGCCCGGTTAATTTCGAGAAGTTGAATTTCGCGCCGCTGCAGCTCCGTGAGCTTTAATTAAAACTTTGAGACTTTAATTGAAAGCGCCGAGCGAAAATCTCTCTCTTCTTCCATTATAATAACGAAGCGAATTTCCTCGACTCGTCGCATCAGCGATATACAAAGCGACGTAATTGCAGTAAAAAGTCACGGGAGAGAGAGATAAGCCGACGGAAGACGGATGCGCCCCCGCAGATATATCCCTCATCTTATCTCTCTCTCGGACCTATATTGCCTCCCTTCGACAAATGACAATTGCGCTCTTCCTTCCCGATCTTCTCTCTCGGCGGGATTAAGCTCACGTCCGCGCTCGTTTGTCCTCTCGCTCCGAAATTAAACCATCCCCGATAAATCGGCCCCATTTTTCCGGCGCTTTTGTAATCCAGCTGTGAAGAAGAAAAAAAAAAAAAAAAAAACGTCGAAGAAGGAGCCGGGACTGCGTATACTCGAGGAATGTCTAATTCCGATCGCGCGAGAGTATCTACAGATATACGCTGGCGAATGCAGCTTGCGCAGTAGCGGAGAGGAAGAAGATTGATTGCGCGTAGTCCTGCGGCTGCTGGACCCCGGGCTTTATTAAAGACGTGACCCGACATAAGTGATCCCAAGCTGCTGCTCGCATCGATTTTATACGCCGTATACACACCGTACACGCCCTATCAGCGTCCCATTGTACGCGCGGCCCCCTTTGTTTTCTTCGCCTCTCGATAAAGTCGAAAGTTGCAGTTCCGAAAAAAAGAATTTAAGATATCTTGTATCGGCTCCTCCCGCGTCCATTAGAGCTTGCGAGACGAGAAAAAAGGTTCGCCCGCGCGGAGAGGAAAAAAAAAACAAAAAGGCGAGGGTGAAAAGTTTGCGGAAAAACGTTGACCAACTTACCCGTTACACCTCTATATCTCTCTCTCTCTCTCTCCCTCCGGAATTCAATAATAAAACTTGCGTGAGTGGAGAGTCGAATTCGAATTGCAATATTCAGACTGGCCGTCTGAATTCTCCATGCCGCCCTTCTCGATTATGCAAATCCGAGAGATTTGAAAACTATCGATTGCGCGCACACACTCTCTGGGCGTCGGCTCTCTCTCTCTCTCTCTCTCTCTCTCTCCCCTCCTCCTCGTTGGTGTCGTTACACCCTCCCCCGCATTTTTTCGCGTACGTGACACGTGCGGCAGCCAGCACTGGGCGCTGCATTATTTTTCTCGGCAGCTCGGCGCACGCGACTCGTAAATAAAAGCCGCCGATCGATTTGCCCGCACGGCTAAATTAAACTTCCCCCCTCGACTGCTCCTGCAGCGCGAGATCTCTCCTCCCCCCCTGTATGTGTGCAGCGTACACGCGCGTCCGTGAGAGTATTACGAATTTAGAGGAATCGTCTTCTTTCCTCCTCGGAAAAGTTCTCTTCTGTCGAAAATGATAAAAAAGGAATCGAATTGCGCAGCCAGATTGAACGCTCTCTCTCTCGTAGGTGTTGAATCCTCCTACGGTCTAGAGGGAGGATACATCGAATGCTCTTCCGTTCCAACTACACGCTCGAGTAGTTCTAATAGATTGCCGCCTCGGCAGTACGCGCTTGCTCCCTCCCTCGGCCGTAAATCACACGCGAAGCTCTAGTTCGAATTCGAGGGAGGAAAAAAAAGCGCGGATACGCAATTAGAGCCGAGGCCGAGTGGAAAATAATGACAAGTCGCGTGATTCCCGCGCCCGGCGAAATTTCGGCCGACGTTTGACGTAAGAAAGGCCCGAAGGGGCTGTAGCGACGCGGAGAAATGGGTGAGGTCTGCGCCCCGAAGATCCGTAGGAGTGATAGTCATAACGAGGAGAGGCGCAGAGGATAGATCAATACCCAGGCTACCGCTTCTTACGTACTTTGCACACGACGCTCCTTACGCTCTTCCCCTCTGTATACTTTCTTTCTCTCCTCCTCTCCACCCCCACGTTCTCTACACACCGGCGCTGTGTGCGGGGGCCGAGAGGCTCCGTCGTCGGCGATGGCTCTGCTGTACGCGTCCAGCGAGGCGTCATGTGCGTGAAAAAAAAAAAAAAAAAAAAAAAAAAACAGAGACATAAACGAGCGCAGAAGAGATAAGGCAATGTACACCACAATATATTACATCCTACAACCGGGCATGCCCTGAGAGTACGAGAGTAGAGCGCTTGAATGCATCGGGCGAGAGAGATTACAGTTGTGCGAGAGAGAGAGAGAGAGAGAGAGAGAGAGCGAGCTTGAGAGTAGAGTTGACGTGGGGCACGTCCTGGTTGTAGGATCGGTTCTACCCAAGAGGGAGGAGAGCACGGCCTCATCGCTAGCATCGGCATCGGCGGCGTCAGCAGCGGTGGCCGAGAATTTCGCGCGACTGTACACGGCCCTGCGGCACGAGGATCTGCGGCCCGTCTGCCGCTACTGCGGCCGCAGCTACTCCTCGCCGAGCAATCTACGCCAGCACGTGAAAAACGTCCACTCGAACTGGCCACCGCCCGACACCTGGCCCCAGTGCAACGTCTGCGGCAAGCGCTGCAAGACCAAGCACTACCTCATCAATCACCAGCTTCAGGCCCACGGCATCCACCAACGGCCCAGCCTCGCTTCCGCCGCATCTGGAGGCCCTCAACAGCACCAGCAGCACCAGCAGCAGCACTGAGTCTGCGCGTCTCTGTGTGTTGAATGCACGTATGCCATACTCTGATGTACAATCTTAGATCCCCACTGTGCTCGCGGACGCGCGGAATGCTCTCTCGTGCACGAGATTCGATATTGCGCGCTCAGAAGAGGATCGGGCCGTGCGAATAACATCCTCCCGAAACCAAAATCCAAAAACAAAAACAAACAAACCAATGCTGGCTGGTGGTGTAACGTTGGTGTGGTGGTGGTTCCAGATCACGGGCTCGATGAGGCGGACGGCGCCGCGGCTCCTTACCACCACCACAGCCAGCAGAGCAGGCATCGACAGCAGCAGCAGCAGCAGCAGCAGCAGCAACAGCAGCACCTGCAGCATCAGGATCCAGGCGCAGCCTCCAAGTATCAAGTACGTGTAGTCCAACAGCAGCAGCAGCAGCAGCAGCTCGACTATAGACAGCAGCAACGCCAGTCCGGCTTCAGGTGCCCGCTCTGCACGAGGGTCATCCAGGACATCACGGGGATGCGGGCCCACCTCGACCAGCACTACCCGAGGGACTCGCCCACCTGTCCGGTCACCTCCTGCGCCAAGACCTTCTCCCACCCCAACAGCGTGCGCAACCACATGCGGCTCAAGCACCCCGTTCAGTGGGACCAGATCAAAACTCTGCGCTGGACCTACGTCTAGGATCTTTTTCATCCACTGCTTTCTGTGATTTTGATTCCTCCGCTTCCTTATACCCATACTATATCATTGATTATTCATCATCATTGTGTTGCGGCGACATCGCGCTGCTCTCTCCCTCTCTTCTCATCTCTCGACCGGACGTCCTAGCATAAGCGCACAGACTCCGCACTGTGTACATACTCTAGAAGAAGAGATCCGCGAGGATCTGTAAATGTTATATATACATATATTATATGAGAGTCGAGAGAGAGAGAGAGAGGCTGAGAGAGAGAGAGAGCTGCGACTTTGTACAGTGCAGAGCAAAGTTTATAGAGTTAGACTGTACTTATAAACGATATATATATATATATATATATATATATATATATATATATATATACATAGAGCACACTAGTTTCAAGTGGAAAAGAAAATATTATAATACAAAAAACGTTGAAATTATAATATATCGCGAAAAACAATGTTCCTCCAAGCTGAGTAAGCCAGCCTTACGCTACAACAAGATAGCTTTAAGACTTAGAGATTCTAGAGTACATATATTATATATACATACGCATAGGTCTGTAAGGCGACCATTAAGCAAAAAAATTTCGAGTGAGTGATTGCGAGAACGCGAGCGAGCTAGTGCGATAGCGAAACGCGCTGCGAGACAAACAGGTCTAAAGGGAGGGTATATAGAGTTTTTTAATTTTTTTATTAACGACGACCTATATCACACACCTTATACGATATAAATGATAAGCCGGTGACAAAAGCATCGGTTCTCTTAGACTGATACGATGTACGTGTATATCAAGCAGGACTATTCGTATAACTAATAGAATTGCAAACCAGCGACGTGCTCGAGAGACACACTCACACTACTGCTCCGCATGCTATTTAAACAATAATTTACATATACGCGATGAAACGATACTGTAACGACAAGCGCAGCACAGCAGCAGCAGCACGGACACGATTATAAAATGCAGTCGCGAAAGAGGCTCAAATAATATACGTACGTGTAAAAAAGAAAGCGAATCGTAACAAAGAACAAAGTTATATACTGATATAAAAAAAAACAAAAAACAAATATATAGAGAAATAAAACAGCGCGTCTACCCATGATAATTCGCCTAGCCTTATTTTTCTACGACCTTGCGTTATCCGTCAGTATTTCGTGTAAAGGAACGAGAAGCTAAACACACCCTCGCACGAACACACACACACACACACACACACACACACGCGAACACAATCGTCGCGCTCGCGGATCGGGCGTATGACGCGGAGTGAAAAAAGAAAAACTCGTAAAGTTACTATGTAGAACAGCGACGGCTGAAGCATACTGTACTAGGGGAGCCGTCGCCGCGGCAAAGTTTTCCGAAAACCGAGAGACGACTCCCCCTCGATGACGATGATTATTATTATTATTATTATCATTGCTACACGCGCGTCGGAGCTAGCGCCGGCGCTCGAAACCACACCTCCTTAAATTATACACGCATACAGGAAATTTCGAAAGGCTAACAAATTATTTATTTACAGACTAATAATGTGCACGCGAACGGAGCTTCGAGCGTCGGGGCGTCGTGGTAATATATTATAGATATATATTATATATATGAGAGTCGCCGAGATAGCGAGGCCCGTTGTGTAGATAGAATTAAGGTGCGCGCACTATTTTAGATGGAAGAGAGCGAGAAACCGTTGGCTTGTGCATACTATTATTATATAAACGAAAATATGCGAGAGAGAGAGAGAGAGAGAGAGAGAGAGAGAGAGAGAGAGAGAGATACTGCAAGAGCAAAGACGTTGTACTATTTCAATAATGCTTTGTATAATAAAAGGTATTTAGTGAAAAGCCGAGCGTCTGTACTTTAATACTTTAATGTTCGATCCGCATGCTCTCACTTCACCTACGTGTATTCAATCTTTCCTTCGCTCCCCGATAAGTTTTAATGGCGATTTTGAAAGTGGGTAACAGCACGTTTTTTCTCTCCACGCTAAACAGAACGGAGGAACTGGCATTGCTAGAGCTAAATCTCTCGATGCGAGCTTCCCAGCAGGCGACTCTCGAGTCGAAAATCTAAAACCTATACGTTTTCTTCTCCACAGGTCGTCGCAGCATCGACATACTGCGAGTGAGGGCGACGGATCCCCGGCCTTGTCCCAAATGCGGCAAGATCTACCGATCGGCCCACACGCTCCGCACCCATCTGGAGGACAAGCACACGATCTGCCCGGGCTACCGGTGCGTGCTCTGCGGCACGGTCGCCAAGTCGCGGAACTCCCTGCACTCGCACATGTCGCGCCAGCACCGGGGTATCAGCACCAAGGACCTGCCGGTACTGCCGATGCCCAGTCCATTCGACCCGGAACTGGCCTCGAGACTCCTGGCCAAAGCCGGGGTCAAGGTCAGTCCCGCTGAGCTCAGAGCGAGAGCCAGCCCGACCGGGCCCAGGCGCGGCGACATGAGGCTGGAGATGCCCAGGGGCGCGCCCTCCGAGGCGGGAAGCTCCCTATGCGGGGGCGACGATCCAGAGGATCTCACTGTGCCACTCAGTCTCAGGTAGGTTATCGGTAGGTTATCAGTACAACGAGATAACGATTAATCCTTGTCGACTACGCTACAGGTATGGCTCGCCGACGCCCAACAACAACACCGTGATAACGAAGCTGCCGATGGGCCAGAACGGCAACCACCACGCGCAGCAGCACCAAGGCAATAACAAGGCGATCGCCGCCAAGTCACTCGAATCCCTCCAGGCAGCAGCGGCGGCGGCGGCCAGCCGCGAGCCCCAGACGGCTCCGTTCCAGCAGCAGGCCCTCGGTCAGCAGCACACCGCAACGGGCTCGGCCATCATGGACACCTTCCTGCAGTTCATCGCCGAGAACTCGGGCATGGGCGCGATGAACGCGATGAACCTCACTCACGAGCAGGCAGCCGCCTACGCATCGGCCCACGCCAAAATGGCCCAGATGAGCGCGATGGACAAACTCGCCGGGCGCGGTGGCCTCCTCGCCGAGGACTATCCGATGATCGGACGCGACGAGGGCAGGGGTCTGCTGCACGAGGACCGCATGCACGAGGCCGCTGAGTCGTCGGCCGGCGAGGAGGACGACTTCAGCGAGACCGACGAGCCCGAGATCGTCAAGGCCGAGTAGTAATCGGACTTTCTCTTCCATCCATCCTCTACCTCAAGCGGCAGCCAGAGAAACCGACCCTCTGTTTCGTTAGGTCGAAAACTCAGACGAGACGTATGAATACGCCTGCCGTCGGTCGTTTGGATGCGCGACGCGCGTACACACGCATACATATATATATATATATATATATACACACATATATATATATTTCGAGAGTCTAGTACCGCGAATCTTTTTTTACTCATCGATACACGTGTATTTTTCGTTTAATTATTTTTCTCCGAGAAATGGCATACAAGCCTATCCTGACATAGATCGGATATAGATCCGGAGATACTCAACGTGCGTATAGACGCCATTTTGAATCGGTGGTTCTGACGCGCACTTTATCGAAAAACGAAGGTCAAAAGCTCCGGTAAAATTTAATTTCTTGCCATTTTTACTTTATTCTGGAAATAAAAAATAACGAGCTGAAGGTAAAGCTATATCGATTATATGAATATAAAGTAGTTCCTACTTTAATGCATACACAAGCGGGAGATTTAGATACGTAGGACACGCATGAATTGGCCTACGTACTTGGCGATACTTCGGGTAGTCGCGTGGCCCCATCAATGAGAGCGGATTGATACAAAATCGAGAGGAGTTTCATGAAAATCTCTTATGTTAAATAATGATAAGTATCGTGTAGAGCGACAACATGTCCAGGGGGGAACGAGTGTGCGCGTGCGTGAGTGAGAAAGAAAGCTGAAATAAACATTTATGACGGGTAGTTTTAAAGCTAGAAATTCTTTGCAAATTAAAATGCTGTATACAATACTCTTGAGTATACTAATCATAGATTTTAAGTATCGATATCAAAAAAGACGAACAGATATTTCTGGTAAAGACGGCGAAGAGAGTTGAGGAGTAACTTTTCTTAGTTCTAAAAGCTTGACTATAAAATGAACAAGAAAAAGATGGTGAAATAAGCTCGTATACGATCAAAGTATACTGTCTTGAGATAAAGATAAACTTGTATACGAAACATTAAGTCTGAGGTGGAAATATTTGAGAATTTGAGTTTCCGCATATCGGAATAATGGACAAGTTTTTAATTTCGCGCGTTCGCAGAGTTTTAACGAAATGCGTTGATAAATTTAAGAGGCGTATTTTTAAACAGGAAGATTCGATCTCGCGGTGAAAGACTTAAGGCTCCGAACAAAAACCAGGTTAATAGTTGGTACAAAGAAACCACTTCTTGCCTTGAAGCTCTCTATTATTATTGTACGGAATAAACGATTTTTAAATTAAAGGAAAAGAAAACGATCTGAGAGACCCGAGCTGCCCCGGGCGCGAGGGGATAAGCCGAATGGAAGAAAAGGAATCATACTAAAGTACAAATTTTTTCATTCAGAAATTTACATAGAGCAGTATGACATTGCAAAACTAGAGTCGTGAGAAGGGATCTGAAGCAAAAATCGAGCTACGAACTTTCTGCGCATTGATCGTCAAGTCGTGTATTATAATAAAAACATTAATAATATTAATAGCTATATGATAATACTAATAGTAGTAATAACAATATTGATAATAACATTAATAGTAACATTAAAAAGTAAAATCATTAATATCTTCGAAGGAGCAGTACCGCATGCGTGGGTGATAGAACTTGAAGCGAATGGTGCGTGCAATTTTGTATGAAGACGACATTAATTATAAAGAAAAAGATAAAAACGGAATAATAGCGACGACGGGAGAGCGATGTGCCGTTGCATCGAGATACACAGAGAGAGATTGGGAGAAAAACCGTTTCGTGCCATAGCCCGCAAACATCGACAGGAAAACTTGTATATTTTTGTTTTCGTTTTTTTTTTTTTTTTTTTTAAATCGGTTCTTTCGACTGTAGTGATCTCGCCGATGTATAACGAGGAATTCTTTCCGAATACTTTTGTTCGTGTCTCCGACGTACGATTGAAACAATTCCACGATTACATCAATATTAATAATAATACCAAGCCAAAGGGTTGTTGCGCCACGAATCGAGAGATAATGCCGTGCATAACTTGAGCGACAGGGTAATAATAATGTCGCCGCAGAGTCAGAATTTATACGTATATATTCTATATATATATATATTTATGCATCAAAGTCGCCGTGTCGAGTCAGCCTCTATATACAATGATAATAATAGTTTTCTACTGCAGTATTTATATAGCTATATGTATACACAAACACATCTATATATTTATATTTATAATACAGAAAAGATTATATAAATGTATTTTTATCGAGTCCCGAAGTATATACTGCCCACTGTCTCTCGATCCGCGAGCAGCCCCGCGGAGCAAACGAACCCGAAATAGTCCGCAATAGTCACTTGAATCTTACAATTAACAATAACAGTATTGCAATAGTCTTAGAGAGAGAGAGAAATAAAACGAAAGTCGCGGCGAGAGCTCGAGGCGACAGAACCTTTGAGATCCGTCCTCCGCAAGAGCGTGTATAGCAAAGAAAAAAAAAAACACAAACCTGAAGGAGCCGCCTCGAGCCCTCGAAGCTCGACTTTACTAAATGCATTATAATAAATAATACATAATAACAAACTCAGGAAAACTGAAGCAGGCAGGCCGTGATACTATTACTTATAGAACTACCTACTACCACTACTACTACTTCTACGTCTTCTTCTTCTTCTTCTTCTTCTTCTTCTTCTTATTAATTAATAATACTAATACATGATTATACTAACTGAAAGAAGTAGCGAGTGAATAAAATCGAGATACATCAGAGCGTAAAAGCGACAAAACTACGAAGGCTCTATATTTTTGTCTCTTATGTGTTACACTTGTTAATTTGTTTGTTTGTTACAAGTTTTTTTATACTGCTGCAGGCAACAGTTGCTTGTAAACACAGTTTCGAGTTATAATTGCGAACAACCACACCACAGCTACCTCCATGTCGTGTCAGTCTTCTTTTTTGCGTGGATTTAACATTAAATACATTATAATAACAATTATAAGAAGAAAATAAAACAATATTATTGCAACGGAAGTGAGCGAGAAAAGATGTAGGGAGAGAATAGTCCTCGACGAGTCGATCCAATGCTCTATTATAATAATATATCGATGACGATGTATTATTATAATAACGTGCGTTGATTTTTAATTTGTATTGGTTGCGTCCTCGAATATGCGATGTTTTTAAGCGTAACGATATAGTAATTATGTCATATGGTTATTATTGTGTAACGATGAGAATCGTGCAGTAGACATGCGCGAGATGATATATCATTATTATTACATTATTGCTTCCAGTTGTCCGAGATACAGCCTACAACACAGAAACGAAATTGCCAACAGCTGATGATAGAAAACTCGAATCGTCGATCGAACAAAAAAATTCGCTTTACACTTTGAATACGAAGAACTGAAATTTCACTGCCATACGAACTGATGATGCAGCGCTGGATTCCAAATTATACTTACTGTATGCAATACACGATGTACTTAGACACACAGACACAGTCACTGGATAATTTTCATTGAATCATCGGTAGCTCATACGAGTAGATCACATCGGGCTGAAACATCAGATGCATTTGCGACTTGCGTTTGTGTGCGTGACTGAATGAGACAGAGATTTTCCGTTCGACTTATGTATATTGTCTACAATAAGAAGCCGCGTCGATAAATCTGTACATTGTAATCGTGTTTTTTTTTTCTCTATATATTGTGCAATTTAGGAACGATTGAACGAAATTGGCGCTAACAGGTTTTAGAACAGTATAGTTTAGTGGAAACTTTGGTTTTCTAATACGCGGTACCGACGATACTGGAAAAACACTGACGGTGAATCTATGCCTACGAGTGACTTAATGAATAAAAGCATAGGTGTTGAAAGAGTGTGAAATGCGCGCAAGCAAGTTACTTAGATTCGTCGTTATAGTGAAGATTTAAGGTGCTTCTAGATTGTTATATACATTTATCGCTCATTATTATTATTATTATATTATTATTATTATATTATTATTATTATTATCGCTAATTATTTGCGTTTTTTTGTCGACAATGTTTTGTTTATATATTATTTTTCTTCTCATCGATTTCACGTCATCTGCCACTAGATTTTGAAATCGACCCGTTGGGAGCACAAAAACGTCAATAACTTGTAAATTAATTTTTTTTTTTCTTCAAAAACTCATTCGTTTTTGTCTACACCAACGTCTTCCTTAATCTCTGTCGCTCGGTCACTTTTTGTAAATATAAACGCTCTATTTATCAGTCGTTGGCGTGCTCCCAATTTACAATTACCCATAGACTTCTTCGTTTGTTTGTTTATTTTTATTGCCCTTCGCGCTCGTACTACGTAAAAACTACTTATGTTCTTATTATTTTGCCATTCTTAGCGTGTAAGCTATTCAACTTGCCAATGCGATTTAATAAATATGTTGGAAACGATTGATTAATTATATTTTTATTTATTTTTTCACCTTTTTATTTTCCTTGGTTTATTCATTTCACTTTTATTTATTTCAGGGCATAAAATACATGTGAGAGTAATATGACCACAGGTGAATGTATGTGGAAATGATATCATCGACGCAATTATGTACTTAACAATATTATCAGCCTTGTGTATTTACTTTGAAATTGACGTCTCGACCAAACGCAATACAACCTAATTAGTAAGATTTTTATTGTATCGCGTATTACGTATAATAATTAGACTATGGTATTTAAGCATTCTTACAATGTTATACGATTATCAGAGAAAAGAAAAGTGAACATAACGGTGTTAGGAGAGTAAAAAATTTAGCCGATATATTGTCCAAGTTTTTATTAGATTATTGACTTGTGCTTTAAATGCAAACATATGATATACGATAACACGCGTATACGACGTAAGACGTTAGAACGTAATGTGCTGACGAGGTGGAGTGACATATGACTTTGTCGAAAGTGCAATGTATAGGAAAAGAGTAAAATTTTGTTTCGAAATCCATATTGAAAAGTCCACTTCAATAATTATAGATTGTCTAAACTAGGAGCTCGTGTTTTGCGGGTCTTGTGCCTTTTTACGGCCTGTTTGTGCGTATCACGTGCGCACAATGCGTTCACTCTTGCCATATCAATTGTATCTCAAACTTACTCACAAAAAAAAAAAAAAAACTATATTGACTTCTCCAAATTTTTCCATGTCTTATGCAATATTTCAAATGGTGCAATTCACACGCGGATAATATATACCAAGAAACAATATTTACAAGTAATAGAATTTTTTAAGTGAACGAGAATACATCAGGCAATCACAGTTCCTATTTACTATATACATGATGATATATATATATATATATATACCAGCTAAGCTATATATTATATATACATACGAAGCACTTTTAGTATGTGCGTGAAAACAAAAATGTTGAAAATAAGAAAAATTATATATGTATATTTACAATGTAAGACAGATATTATAAGTTAGTGAAAAAAACTGTTTACCATGTATACGATATGAGCACACGCAGCTCGTATTAGCTATGTACTTATAGGCGTGCGAAAAATTATAAAAATGCTTATAATCAATGAGAAAAAAAATGATAGACTTTGGATTAAGCAAGGATACGCCTGGAATTTCAAAAGTATACCATAGTTTGTCGTCAGGTTTATATATAAAGTTCTTAGGAGTCGTTGATAAGAGAATAAATAAAAAAAAAAAAGAATTAACGTAATCGTATGTTTTGAAGCGCCGAACTTCCTTAGGGTCGATCGGCGTCAACTGTTGTTATGAGTTGATTTTGATCTTTGTTTTGTAGGATGCCATTTGTATATAAAATTATCATTGTAGGAAATTATTATCAATAAAACAATTGAATATCATCTGACATTTCATCTGATTACTCATACCTACCTCCTGTGTATTTCTTTGAATTTTCCCGCTTTCTATTACTATACGCCACCTTGCGCTCGCCTGCTATAACCGCAAATATCAGATCGCATCTGTTCGTTATATATAGTTGATGGTGTAGTTCAAAAATCCAACCTATATACTCAATACTCGTGCATTCGTAAACAAACAATCGACAGCCTGAGCTGTTTGTTGCAAATACTAGTGGGTTTACAATGAATAAAAATGCACGCAACGGATGCTAAAATATTAAACAACATAATAAACAGTACCACTGTGCCAGCTAAAAATGACTTGTTGAACAAATGGCAGTCCGAAGGAAAGGACGTCGAAGATTTTCCAGCTACAAGAAGCGTTGTCATCGATGGTTTGTCCAAACGAATAACTCAAATCTTGTCGTACAAAGTTTCACAGGAAGCTTACCAGAGATATTCAGTCAGACTTCATGTTATTGTGAGTCTAATCTATGCTTTTCTCATTCTCAATATCGATTTTCATTATTCAACATTGTTTTATATGTGTCACAGGAAACTTTGAGGGATTGGAGCAAGTTGAAAGGAGATATAGGAAAAGCCCTGGTGTTTCAAGATTCTGAAAAGTCTCATGCTTTTCTGGTGCATCTCTTGAAAAAGTATATGAAGCCAAAGCATTTAAGTATGTGCAGCGATATGGAACATCTGATTCAAGTGGGAGAAGTTTTGCTTAATGCAATCGAAAGGTCCAGGTCATTGATGTACTGCTTTGTTAAAGTAATCGAGAGGATTATCAGTTTAGAGCAGACTGAGAAAAGTGAACAATTTTTAATCCGTGTCATCGATAATAGTGATGATTTACGATTAGAATTATCATTAGTGGAAAAAATATTTGCTAGCTTAAAAGTACAGTTTATAGAAAAACCTCTCACTGATTGTTTTGTTGCGTGCTGCATGGACAAGCACAGGAAGGAACTTCAACTGAGCAGCATGAGCATGTTTTTCAAAAAAGTCATTGATAGCCCTTTATTATTTTCAATAATGGCAAATAGTTTGAGAGAGTTGTTTGTTGAAACTAAATTTGCCAAAGCAGCACAGGATTTTATAAAAAAAGTGTTGGAAAAAATACAGAGCCAATGTGATGAATATCGTAAAGATATTCTGGAATTGTATCCAGCAAGCTTGCAGCATTGTGTTCTACTTTTGAGGATAAAGCCAATTGATCATACGAAAAAATCACAGAGTAGAGCAGTGCAATCATTGCAGGAAATATTTTTCAAAGACTACAATGATGCATTGATGCTGGTATCTCACTTCCCAGATTGGTTACCACAGTACTTGGACTTTTCTAGAGACGTTGATGAAGTTATTGAAAAATCAGATGCTTGTTAATAATTCTAAATACAAATAATTGAAAATATTGGATGAATTTGTAAATAAACGATTTTTATTTTTATAAATATTCTGTATCTTTACACACCTACTTAAACTGAGAAGCATGATTGTGTCCTGCCTCCTTCTAGAGGAAGCATCTTTGGTAGCAGTTTGTTTTTTACTTGCAATTAAAATGAAAACTAAGAAATGTCATTGAAAGAATTGAAAGAATGTTGACTGTAATCGATCAGAATTCAGTAGTTTTATTGAGTTAACTTCTCCTTTCACTCATATAAGAGACTCAAATGATTGCGGCAGAACGTTTGCTCGACGCAGCCAAGGATTAATATAGGTACATAACTTATAAAAATAGTCGAACGAACAAACGATATATACTTAAAAAAGATTATCATTATATAGGTATATAGTTTCTTTATAGAAGTCAGTTTGGCAAACCGATCGATTCTGGATATATGTATTGGCGCTATTGTGTTTTGTATTATCTCCATAAAATTGGCAGATGGATTACCGGAAATGCTCGTATCGGAGGCACAAGTGGACACATCTTGAGTGTTGATTCATCTTCGGATCGTGGGAACGGAGATATCATATACAGATGCGTGCGTAAACGGGTTTTGATTTGCTTCTCTCGTGGTGTCTTTTAATTTCTTCGCTCTTCGTATAACTGAGCGATGAGAAATCAAAATACGGTGTAAATTTGGAAGAAAAATAAAAGTACAAAATACGCGTATGTTTGAGAATCGCATCATAGCACAGAGATTATGGAACGTTTTAAAAATTGATAAATTTAATCTTTATTAAACCAACTTAAATAAAAATATAGTTATTAAAAATTTTACATTCCTACTATATGACTAAAACAGTAAAGGAACCTTATAATGAAAGAATAACTTAAGGTATATCCATAAGCGGAAACTTTGACAATTTTGGGGGTACAAAGAAACACGAAAATATAATAACTTTAAATTGACATTTCCGCAAATCGTATAGTAGTAGCGCGCGATCAATGATGAGAAATACAAGAATGTATAATGTCTCATGGAGCGAAAGAAATCTTGTAAAAACAGAGTTAACACAAGCGAAAAAGAGAGAGAGAGAGAGTTTGAAAATAAAATGCAGATCATAAATGTAACGAGCCGTCTGAATTGTAGTCTATGAGAAAAAATGACGGGGAGGCAGATCGTTAGAACGTAGAGATCGAATAAAATGAAAAAAGCTGGGTGAAAGTATAGAGACAGTAGAAATGTTATAAAATGAAATGCTCTGTTACCTTGTAAAACGTGTTACATTTAACATCGAGGCGATGATCCTTTTTTTTCCAAACATGAGCCATACTACATTGTTTTTCGTGTTTCCTTTTTTGAATTTTTTTTTCTTCGATCTCTACTAACGAGCGAGCATCAATTGCTTAATTATTCTCGGGTGGACAAAAGTTTTTTCGTTATTTTCATGGTATTTTTTTGTTGTTATCTCTTTAAATGTAATACCCCAGTCATTCGTCTTCACTCTATCGTATATTTTGTTTTTTTTTGCCAATAAATTTAGCGGCTTCTCGATTTTACAATTCCCGATGAATGTTTCATCTAATGTATTCACACACCCATACATTCACGCTCACGCATATCACGTATGCGCGTGCATATATATTTATATAATATATATATATATATATATATTTTGTTTTTAAGTTTTCTTTTATATATAAATGGCTGTTCTATCTACGATTTTTTATCGATGGGCGAAAGATCACAATCGTCCGTTTCTCCGCTGGGCTTCGTTTTCTTTTTCACATTCATCAATAGATTTTTCGTCAGAACATTCGACGTTTATAATAAGTATTTTTCTTTTTATCTAAATCAAGCACCTTCTTATTTTCACTTAGCTATCGTCTAATCGCAATTTTGTCCTCGAAATCAGTAGAACGACGTGATTTTCGGCTTCGTAACGATAAACGGAATGAGTGTATACAATATGCAATACAAATAAAAGTGCCGTAGGTCTCGTCAGTGTATTAACGCATATGATAATCGTCCGTTTTATGGTAAAGAAGTCCCTCTTCAAATAAATTCAAGTGCGAGGCCTGTTCCCAGAATGTACATAGACGGAAGTGAGGAAAAACGCAGAGAAACGATGTAGTAAGTAATATCGTGAATATAATAATATAAGCATACGCAGCTAATACACAAGTGCATCATAATACGTGAGAGAATGAAATTCAGAAACGCCGAGCAAGCGGTCTCTCGCCCACACACTTTATTTAATCTTTCTCGCATCCGTTTGATAATTTAAAATATTACGAACTATGGCGAAACGTCTATCCGAAGAAACAATCGCTATTGCGAACTTCAACTTCGAAAGACTTAATTGTTTTTTGTTATCTTACTTCCTTATGCAATTCATTACGACTTTATTTATTTATAATCTTTATCCTTTATTTTTTTTTTCTTTATACTTTTTTTTTTTCTCGTTTATTTCTCCTGCTGCATCTCTGGCTGTACGTTTCATGCTCGACTTCACTCGTCGGCCTTCTCTTATCGATAAAAGTGACTCGATAATCATATAACAATAATATTATGCTGATATCGATATTCTCGAAATTGATTAACGGTTAAGAATCGTTTATTGAAAACTGTTGAACGCCCGGAACGCCTCCTAGCACGCGATCGAGTTCGTCGTGGCCAGACGGTAGGCTGTTAGGACACCCTACACAGAAAATAATACACCTGCGATCGAAAATCACTAATACATATAGCGATGATAATAAAAAGCCATTTTTCGCGCTTCCCCACAGTCTAGCGTCGAGCCACGATGACAGCTCGATCGTCGTCGCCTTTTTTGTTCTCCACTTTCCGGGAAGTAATGTACAGTTTGACACACTCGCGAGTGCCGCCCACGCATACACAGAGAAAAGCACACGCACACATTTTAATGGCAGAACGCACTTTTTCAATATTTTCATTATATCCACCTCGTGTGACCAGCTATAGTTTTGTTAATCCTCATCTCACTTCTGTCCTCTTTTGACTCTAATCCTTACTCCCTCTCATCTATATGATATATATATATATCATCGTGTACTTTTATATTTCGTTTTTTCGAAGTAATTAAAAAAAAAAAAAAGAACAAACGACAGTGTTTTTATAAATAAAGAAAAACATTTAATTGCATTATCAAAAAATCAAGTTCAGGAATATCAAGAAATGGGTAAAATATAGGAAGCCGGAGAAAAGGATATTTCTTTCATTACAAAGTGAGAGAAAGCCCATCGACATCGACATCTTCGAAATGTGAACGACCGCTATCAAAGCTTCGTTGCAATTTACGAACAACGTCACCACTGGTACTGTACTGGTAATAACGAGACTAATAGAATAATAGTAATAATAATAATAGTAATCGCAATAATAATAATAATAATAATAATGTTAATAATTAATAATCATAACTAATGACAATATAACCGTAACTAATATTATCGTAATAATCGATCGCAACATCAAGGCGACTCTCGTACATGAACGATAGAAATTTTCTTTGCATAATAAAAGAACATCAGTCATAAGTTTTTCTGTAGTTTTTATTCAAAAATCAGCATTTGTTTTGTTTCTTCAAATTTGGCTTTACTCGCAGTGTTTCGATTTATAAAGGTCAACAAGTCGTCAGAAACCCGAAAATTTCAATCGCAACTGCGCGAGAACATCGCCGGATGTGATTTTTTGTTTTGCAGTGACCGCATTAATAGCAATGATTATCCCATTGTCAATCACGAGCATAGGTCGACTAAATGTGAAGCATCATGTTCACTTGGTTTTTATTATTATTTGTTTTTTCTCACTTCTAGACGTAAAATCGCAGTTTATCAGAAACGGCCGACCATCAACCGTCATGCAACGATGTAAAACAGCAAACGAAACACCAAACTATTTCTAACAACCAGCTCTCTTATACACTTCTGTGTGTTTACTTTTTTGTTTTATTTCATTTTTTTTTTTTTATCATATTTCCTGCACTTTTCTGTCGCGTATTACTTGAAAAGGTCTTTGAAGCATTCCCTTATCTCCGTCATCTATCTTCCTGCGTCCGAAACAAGGGACCCAGAAGAAACGCCTGCCAACATTCGCGCTACTTTAATCCTCCTCTACCTCTTGTCTTTGTCTTTTCTCTTTGACTGACATTCTCCCGACGCTACGTTCTACGCACACAAGTAAGCCTGGACGTAAACAAAACATTATAATCGAGTAGACCAATTCGGATAGTGATTCAAACTATTGAACAATTTTTTTCTCGTCCCAATACATAATCAAGATTTGCCGTTCGCTCTTTCATCCTTAATCACGCAGAGTACAATGTTGTATGCCTACGTCAAATTTGGAATGCCAATTCTTCTGGGTCCCGCCAGACATTGGCATTTCGTTACAATTATACAGTTATATAGATTCTATATAAATACCTAATATGCCTTCGTATAATACATACCTAATATGCAATTGTGTTAGAAGTCGGCCGCGTCGACCTCAAAACGTAACGTAAATTAGGTACGCAACTTCCGTATTATGTTCGCATATGTGTCTATGCGCGTAAGTGTAATTGTGTGCCTGTCATGTATATGTGTACCTCGAGAGTGTCTTTGTTCTTTACAAGTATTGATTTCATCATTTTTTTCTTTTTAAAATCGTTATGATGTATTTACACACAGTATACATAGACGATATATAAGATTTTTTATATATACAGTGTATGCACGTTATCTCTGTGTGTCCGTGTGTACGTGTGAATTTTTCTGCCTGCAGTGTTTAACGGGGCGCAACATAATTAACGTTATATAATGTAAATATCATATAGATTCGTATGGGCCTAGCATCTCTTCATTTTTCTCCCTATGTTTATATATTATTTCATTATTATTATTTAATAGAGACGTCGTTTTCTTCAGTTTTGCAAACGAATGTACGGTGTCACAGTGTACAGGACCGATCAACAGTCGCTTAGGAAAGGGACGAGAGCCACCCTTTTGTCAGCAGCCACCCGTCAAAAAATCAAATCACGTCCACACCCGAAAGCCTGCGAACGCACTTCATAAAAAGCCTCAGAGGCTCATTTAATAATATAATTTTCTCCCTTATAATAAAAACAATTAATTAATATTAATTTATTCTTTTTTTTTTTTATCCTTTACTTCTCACGTTTAGAGCACTATAGCAACTCTTGCATGCGAGTCAGTTATCAAAGAGCAAAGAGCGAAGCTGGAAGGGTCGATGCTCGGCTCTGTTCCAGGGCGATGCGATCGTTATAATAACAACTATTTATCCATAAAATCTAAACGATCAAATTCAATTGTAACGTAACCTTCACTACAGTCCATTTCCCATTTAAGGAATCTCTCGATTGGACGAAATGCATTGAAGAGCGAAAAATAGTGTTAAAAAGTGTAATTAAAAAGTGCTTGGCTATTGAATTTTTGATAAGGAACCAAATCTAAATAATGGCTAATTGCATAATGTACGTACGTATGCTTTCCAGTTGTCTGTCAAGCCCGGCGAACAATCAGGAAATGAACGGTAGAACTTTTAACGTTAATCGATGGCAACTCGTATCCGTCTAGGATTTTATTATTTTATTTTTCTAAATCGCACGGGCGCATTCTAAAAAGATCTGTGATTCATCGATTAAAAGAAAATATCTTCCAACTCGCCTCGTCGTCTTTTTAATGTATATATATATATATACACACACATATATATGCTACAGTACGCGTATGGGCACACACGTATCGAAGCATGTATGCGCATACGCAATCAAGACTTTTTTGTTTGTAATCGATGATCCTAAGAGCAAGAAATGACCACGTCACCCGAGTCCTTTCAAAGGTACCCGGGTGGCCATTTTTAGTAGGGCAGCAGGAAATTAGATATATCATATTTCTTTCGTTCACACACTTAGCAGCTCTTGGCGCTTCTGCTTTGCAGAAAGATCACGGCCACGACGACGGAGGAGTAGAAGAAGACGACGATAGATTTGTCTCGACTCTTGATGATTCTCTGACAGACGCTTCAATTAGTTGTTAATACGCTCTTGTAGGTACGCATAACGATTCGAATAAACGAGTTATAGGTGTAAATTTCCAAAGTTCGTGTTAAGTTAAAGCCTTTTTCACTTGATCAAAGGAGAGTCTAGGTTCGGATTGGGATTAGGCTGCTGCTGCTGCTGCTGCTGCGAGGCGCCGGACGGCGACGATACCTGCGCCACCCCCTGGGCCTTGTTGTCGTTGCCAAGGACGTTGGTGGGGCCGCCCGGGGAACTGCCACTGCCACCAATGCCGGGCATGCCGCCCACACCGGAGCCCATGCCACCAGCAAGGCCGCTGCCTCCCTCCTTCATTTTTTCACAGTAGTCGGCGAACACATCGCGGAACTTGGCCCAAGACTTTTCCGGAACTGTTATGGCCGTCCTGAAGTTAGTCTTAACCTGAAACCGGAAACTTAGGTTAGCTCGCCTCACGCTAGACCAACGCCCACGGCCAGGGTAAGGTGCACGTACCTCGGAGATTCTCATGTAGATCCCGCGGTTGTTCTGGCCGATGTCAAAGTAGAAATTTTTATTGTCGACGCGCATGTAGCGTCCGTCAGGCAGGTCACCTTTGAAGCCTCCGTCATCCGTGCCGAACTCCTCGAGCAGATCCGTCAGTGCGTCGCGGAACTCGATCATGCCCTGGGCCGGTATCGCTATCTGCGTTCTCGGGCCGCCACGCGTTATCGTCTGTGATACCTGCACGCAACACACGAAGAGAGCACATGGAAATAACGTCGAATTCTGCGAACCACAAGCGGGGAAGAGTGATATGTGCACGCTAAACGCGGTTCGTGTGCCAACGACTCATGCAGTTTCCACGCTTTTAGTCTCGATTTAGTGCGATTATAAGAGATACATGATTGATTTGCTGGTCGGTACATACAGGGTGACTCACCCGCAGGAAACGTCCGCGCGAGTTCTCCTTCAGGTCCAAGTAATATCGCCTGTTGTCCTTTACCATCATTTCCGACTTGAGCTTGCCATCGTCCGGTACGTTCTCTGGATTTGGTGGGCCTGCATAAAACAATGCAAATTAGTAATTGTCAAGTACAAGATACAAAGTGAACTCATTGGGAATTACAATTCTGTACAGCTAGTGTAACTGACAGCCAGGAAAGCTACGTCTGATCTATCCAAGCCGTTTCTACTGCGTCTGCCTGCGCATTGATTGCCTTTAATTACGCGTAGTTGTAAAGCAGTTGCTATATCATTTTTTAACTTATAAGTGAAAGTGGTAATCTTTTAAGACAAATAATTAACTCGACTATTAACAGCCTAGTTTTTCTTCAAAAATTATTGCTGCCAAAAACGTCTACAACTGCAGCAAAAAGTAAAATTCGCAATGAAACAATGCGTACTCGGAGTAGACGAGCTGGTATTCTAAGAATAAGGTCTGCCTCACAAAACTTTCAAAAAAGCATCGCGCACTTCTGACAACAAAACATCCTCCAAAGTTTCAAAAGAAACGCCAGTCACTTGGCGAGCGAGCTCTCAATAGAGAAAAATTTACCTAAAGATGCATAGTAGTCGCTGAATGTCGAAAGATGATCCCGGAACTCTGACGCGGTACTGAGTGCCAGGAAAATTTGGCTTCTTCTCCCATCGGCTCCGATCTAAAATAAAGGAGAAGGTCGGCGATTAGCACACATCCCATAAATAATGCGAAACAAACCGTTTGAGAAAAGCGTCCGTTATTGTCGTTACCTCGGCTACTTTGATAAACCTCCCGCGTTTGTTCTGTTTCACGTCCAGGTAGAATCTTTTGCTCTGGATCTGCAGCATCTTCGTCGCCAGCTCCTGCTCCCCCTGCTGGCCTTGTTGGCCTGAAAATTACATTTCGTCAACATTATTACCCTTTGAAACAAAAAAACACAAACATACGTGCGCGCACACACACACACACACACACACACACTCGCTGCTCCACTGGGTCAACCTGTACGATCGAGCGACCCTAATTCGACGCCAGGAGCGGCTCAAGATCATTTCAAGGCAATCGAGAATATTTTCAATGAGGCGTTTTCTTTTTCAGCGTCAATAAATAATAAAACGCAGACAATGGGGCGATAGTTTTAGTTTCTATAGGGACTGTGACCTAAATATGCGTTTCCTCTATCAGTGTATAGGAGCGTTATTTCGAAGCGATAAAATCCATTTTAGAACTCGACTGTTTACACGATTCCAGCTTACGGTTGGAAGAGAGAAAAAAAGCCAGAGAAGAAGGACAAATTAAATAGACGGGGAGGCTCAAGCCCAAGCAGTCATAAACTCATCCACTCGACTGCTGCAGGTAATAAAAAAGCTCCCGCTGGCGCAGGTGCATCGACTCCCCAGAGGCCTCCGAAACGAAAAAAAAAAAAAAAAAAATCGAGCATTCGGCCGCAGAGGAGGGATCAGTAGAGAGAAGCGAGGAAAAGAGCGAGACGACGGCGCGGAGCAATGTTGCTCGAACACACTCGCGGCTCCGATCAATAACAGCTGCAGCAGCAGCAGAGCATTAGCGGGTCAAAGACCCTCCTCCCAGAGAGTCCTCTGCCCTGTGCACCCACAGTCGAGCCTCCAGAAGATGCTACGTACGTCCCGTCGTCCTCTCATCGCTTCGCTGCATCGCTTTGGCCACATCGAGGAGATAGACCGAACCCCGGAGGAGTGTGAGAGTGTGCAGCCTATAGCTATAACACGAGAGCTCGTAACACTATATAGCCCGCAGAGCAGCAGCCATTGCGGAGGTGGCGGCGCCCCTCGGCAGCGCGCGCACCAGTCTATGTGTGTGTCAAGGACACATCTCCGAGCAGAAACTCTCTCTCTCTCTCTCTCGAGGAACGTCGTCTACGAAGTGGGAGTATGTGCGAGAGAGAATCGACGCACGAGAGTGCATTGATCTCGCTCGCTCTCTCTCTCTCTCTCTCTCTCTCGCTCTGACGAGCGGCTGATTTTTCTCGCTCGAGCATGTAAGTATGTATGAGTCGCGATAAGTAAGTGCAGAGACGTCGGCGATGATTCAGACGCCGGTAAATATACGTGCGATCATCCGGTACGAATTCTTGGTATGGACAGGCTGATGCTACCGGGGATTCGTAGAGGTTAGCGTCGACGAGAATGACAATCGTTATTGGGGGGGGAAATGTGGAAATTTTACAGGTGCGAGAGAGTCAGCGTATCGGAGCGACAAACCGGCAACCCTCTAATGAGATTCGAAAAGTACATTTCTCTCGCTGGCACCGATCGAGTTCAAGAGCCGATCGTCTAATTTTAGTCCATCGAGCTTACTTATAGCGCATTGTTTACAAGCCCGACTGTCTCGCCTATACATACGGCAGCTAGTATCTTCGAAACTCCGAAAGGAAATGTCAATACCTTCCGGATGCCAGTACTGTATCCTGCCCATCGTGTCGGTCCAGCCATTGGCCGAGTCGTCGATCCTCCTCTCCGTCGCCATGAAAATCCCCCGGAGAGTCCAAGCACGACACTATCAGTCATTCGCCTATTCTTCCCCAACGAGCAAACGACTCTTCCAATTGCGCGGAGCACACCATATCAGTGTCGTGAAAGACTACGAGCAGCGGCAGCAGCAGCGATCGCTCGACTGAGCCGTCCTCCCCGAGAGCGAGCGAGAAAGAGAGAGAGAGAGAGAGCGGATGACACATAAAGCAAGAGAGTAGTGGGAGTCCGCAGACGCCGGTGGAACCTCCTCGTCGTCGCCGATGACGTGCGGTCATTCATGGAGCCCGGCGTCATGCAGCAGGAATGCAGCAAGGCATATCATGGCTGCAGCAGCGCAGCGGATCGACGAGAGCAGAGCACAGCCAGCAGCAGCGCCACGTGACACGGCCGTACCACGTGATCGGCAAAGCTCCCCTCTGCTCTTTCTCTCGCCCCGCTCAGCTTACGTCACGGACAGCTGACTACTCGGCCGCGCGCGTTCTCTCTCGCTCGCTCACTCTCCAACTCCATTTTTACACCCTGCGCGGCATTTTTTACGCCTCCAAGCACACCCGCACCTCCGCAGATCGAGTTACCCGCTGCTATTAACGCGTGGACAAGTGCGAGAGAAACGAGGCTGATTCGCGAGCGATGAGAGAGACCTGTTACCAGGCGGGATGAAAACTAGTTCCATTGAAGGGCGGAGCTATGCTCCCCTTGTGCTTGCATTACTTCACTCTCGACTTCTCTCCTCTCTTCGCGACCATTCATCCGAGCTATATTTATAACGCGCTCTCTCTCACGATCCACACTCACCAGCGTCGAAGTCAGCGCCGCCGGCGTCCATGCCTCCGGAGTTTCCATACTCTGCAACATGAAAGAGAGAAAAAGGTTCAGCATTCGATATACAGGTATTCAGAGAGGCAGGGCACGTGCGTGTGTACGCGATATCGTAGTCGCCAGCGGGGTATTATATCGTATTAAACACACAGAGCGAGAGAGCAGGTCACGATTTTAAATCTCGAGCGGGATGCGCATGCGCGCGCGCACGCATCGATTATTACCTATATATACCTGTGTGTCAAGCCGTGTCGCGCGCGCGAGCTGCTCCCAATCTCGCGCGCGTGTGCGAATGTTACATCACGCGCCTTATCGCTACAAGATAAATAAACAGTAGGTTCGCGGCGTCGGCGGTGGTTCGATTAGATAAAGCGAGCCGAGTCCCTGGAGTAGAGAAATTCGGAGCCGTCCTGCTCCTCGCGAGAAATGACAGCTGTTGCGAGGCGGACAGAGGACAAAGAGTGTAACTCTCTGCTCCGAAAGGAGTCCGCGCGCGCTCGCGAGAGAGAGAGAGAGAGACGAGGAGAAAAAAAAGCAGTATAGGAGCTGCTCGCTGGTTATATAGCACGGCAACGTTGCTCGCTCGCGCAAGCCTAAGGGGGAACGACGGACTCGCTCTCCGCTCACGGGTAGTAACGCGGAGCGACGAGCGAGTCGTCCGTGCGCGCGCACGTATATAGGTTTTGCACACTACATCAGAGCACACAGCGAGCGGGGGGACCGCCGGCCATCTTGAATCGGCGAGAGAGAGAGAGAGAGAGAGAGAGAGAGAGTTCCGTTGGCGAAAAATTCGGAGGTTTCGCGGCGCGGCTGACAGAAGCCCGATTCGTCGAGCTCCCCCAAGACTCGTACCCCATGCGTACCCTTTACCCAGGTGCTGACAGGGCACTTTTCGCCGAGAGACCCAAGGACGGCTCTCTCTCTCTCTCTCTCTCTCTGGCGCTCTCAACTTGGTAACAGGGCGCGCGAGCGCGCGACGATGCGATGTTAATACTCACTCTGGGGCTGGTCGTCGAGGCTCTCGCGGTCGGACATGTCTGTCTGCTGCTCCTGCTGCTCGACTGCTGGCTACAGCTGCTCTCTGTGGCTCTTCTAATCTGTCACACCGTAGCACTCGCTGTTACTACTGCTGCTCGGCTCGCTCGACCTCGTGCACTGGAGATGAAGGAGGAGCGCGGCGACGGCAGCCACTAGAAGCGCAACACCTTCGGGCCGGCCGCGCCTCTCGACGACGACGACGGGGTTTCAGCAGCGCTGAGCAGCACCGCGCACTATCTCTTCCTCTCTTCCTCTCTCTCTCTTTCTCCTTCTCTCTCACACACCCTCGCGCACACACCTTCTCAGCTCTTCGCCGCTGCTCCGCTGTCCTTCATTCGCGCTACTGTCCCGCGAGCTCCCCTGCCACGATCCCTCGCGCGCGCTCTATCTCTCTTCTCTCTCGCTCTCTCCACTCCCTCTCTGCGTGCGAGTGCTGCAGCAGCGGCTCTTCTTCGCTCCTTCTCTCTCTCTTTCGCACTCTGCGACTGCTCGACGCGCTTCCACTTCTTCTTCTTCTTCTTCTTCTTCTCCGCCTCGACCAGCAGCAGCAGCCGTTTCTTCTTCCTTCCTGCTGATATGCCTGCAGCCGAACCTAGCCCGCACTCACACTACTCTCGCGCGCGCCTCTCTCCTTCCTTCCTCTCTCTTTCTCTCTCCTCACCGTCGTCTGGCTCGCGCTCGTCTCCTCTTCACTTCACGGGCCGCCGCCGCCGCCGCCGCCGACAATCCGCGCACGCAGAACCCTGGATAAGCTCGCTCGAGCTAGACATCGAGCTCTGCCGTATTTCGGCGAAATGGGACACTCCGCTGCTCTGATGTCGGTGCTGCTACACCCGAGTTCACTGCACAGAGGGCGCCAGCTCGCGATTTACCCTGCGCGCTCCGACGGTAAGCTCCGTGTCGCTTTTATCGACGCGGCCAAACGCGCCAAGATTCGACTCTGTGTGACTTGGCGTGCGGTAAGGCCAACTTTTTCAAAGGATGAGTATTGGAGCAAAGCAGCACGAGAGCAAGTTTTTCGAATCGTTTTATTAATATTTTTTAAGCAAAACACAAAAGAATTAAAGTACAGAGTTATTCCTTACATATTGTATTCTGATATAGTAAGTTTTCTTCATGAAATTGTACAGCAACATGACTCGTGTTCGAACGTATCGTATCGATAGTAGATGCATTCTTTTTCTTATATATGTATACGTGTAATCTGCGTGTCGAGTGTGTACCTTTTTCCATCCCTTGATCCGCATCGGTTTGCCGCGCGCGCGCGCTAGTCTGAATGATTATAATTTCAATCGTGCATTGTATGTATGCGTGTTTTCCAGTCCCGCTCTATCGTGAAGGGTTTCTATATCGGTGCTGATGCTTTTACTCTTTCTCTTTCTCCGACCTGAATTTTTGTATCGCTTTTTCTTCTTCTTACAACGATCCGAAGAAATTCGCAGGGTCAATCGGTTAGAAAAATGGCCGCCACAGAATAAGGCACACAATTGATGCGATGCGCACTTTGATAATAGCGATATATATGTATATATATCAAACCCTATATATTATCGTAACGTAAAGCACTTTGGTCGAATCGACGTCGGATACGCCGATCCCCTTAGAAGTTCTAGAGCAAAAGAACACTGATATTTGGTTTTCGAGAGCCGGATTTTAAGACAGAGAAAAAGGTGCGCCTGATGTGGATGCTTCTGAACTGACCGGACGATGAAGATGCACATACAGTTAGCCGCGTATGCATACGTCTGATATCTTTTTCTCGTTCGTTTCGTTTATTTACATACATTTATATGAGGTATTTGATGCAAAGGTCACGCGCTGTCGCTCCTTCTTTTCCTCTCCCTCACCTTTCTCCCTCTCTTAGACGTCCCGTACCTCAAAGCGTGAATTATATCGTAACAAGTGCGCCTTGTGTTTTTGTTCCTGTGTTCAACGTGTGATCGTATATACGCGAGTTGCGTAAGCAATTTCGTATTGTTTCTTCAACGTTACGTGTCTTGCGAAATTGCGTGTCGTACATTTTTAACACTAGTTCATTCCTAAGCATGCGTGAGTGTATGTGGCGTATGTCTATGTTTCATGAATTTGTCCCCCAGAATTATTAATCAATCGCCCGCGCAAACTCCTTTTATAAACAAGCTCTGCCTTATATATTTACATTTTCGGCTTACAGCACGTTTAACGTCTACCATTAACATCTACGCACATTACAGCTTTTTGCCCACCTCCTCATCGTTTGTCGTTTCACATGATTATTTGATTCCATTTTTTTTTTTTTTATTATCTTTCTCAACCTTATTAGACTTACAACGTCCTCAACTATCATGGTTTTATTACTTGCCTAAAATTGTTACGGCTTATCTAAAAGTTTGTTCTACTTTCATTAATATTCAAATTTTCTTCCTGGTTAATCTGTGCCAATCTAGTTTTTTTTTTTTTTTTTTCATAATTAGCTGGATGAGTGAAGCATCTACGGTAAATTCGCACCGACGCTATAGCATTGTCTCAACTGGGAGAGAGTACACAAAAAGCAGCGAAGCAGATTCAATAATTTTCCGGTTACCAGCTAGGATGATCTCTTTGGTGGTGTGTCTCGTGTATACGTCAGTGTCAACGATAGCGCGCAGACGAGCTTTACTTTGCAAATGTCGAACTCCCGAACAAAAACAAATATTAAAATTTCTCTCTTAAACTTCAAGATCTCAAATTCTCATTTTTAAGAGGGTCGTACAAAACATGCTCTAATCACATATACGACTCGAGTTCTAGCCTCAGTCACACTTCCTATACTTGAATCATCGATAACAAGAACGATAACAATTATAACAATACGCCGTCACATTTTTACCGCGCTTTGGTATCTTTTGTTCATCAGCCTTCTCTGACTAGCTTCTAACTCTTCTTAGCTCCATTTTAATGTGCTCAAAACGAAAACTTATCGAGCTCTCACACGCGGAGACTAAATACATTAACGACTATTTTTTTTTATTCCTTTGCCATTTAAACATATCATCACACATCTGAGACGATTCCGCGATTACGTCTTGATAGAAATTTAATGCAGGATTGTTGATGTGAACAGTTTTTTAATCTTTTCAAAATCCAAATGATCTTCATCGTAGAAATATTGAATCAAACTCTATAGAGACATATATTTTGGCTATTAAATCAAGTAATAGTAATTAGGAACCTTGACAGACATCTTTCAATCGTCTTTAAAAAGCTAAAGAAATATGTAAGTTTGAAAAAACAATCATGAAGGATGCAATACAATGATTATTACGATCTACAGTAACTGCATACAATATATACGCTAGAACTCTGGAGACCATACATTATCATGTAAGTGTATCAAAGAAGTCTTTTGTGACTTGGGTGAAAACGCGAACGAACGCTGGTATGCTATTTACAAACGCAAAGCTTATATTGGAACACAAAATTCTTGTCGGTTTCATCATTGTTTACTTATTTTCAATATTCTTCGAGTAAACTCCCCCAAAAATTGACTAACATCTTTAGTCAAGTGTCAATAGCAAGGACCCCTACAAATATTCGAGCATTTAAGTACCATCAACTATGAGTTACTGATTTTTTTCCAGAAATAATATGAGACGGTGAATTACGTTTTGCTATACAATTATATCGATAAAATACTCTAGCTTGATCTCGTCAAAAATGGAAAAATGGGTAAGAAACAATCGATGGTTCAAGAATCAAAAATCAGGAACGAAAGGTTCATGGTACTTGAATTTGCTCTTCCCACTTGGATAGATCAGAATGGAGGACGGCCATTTTCTTGAGGATTCTCCCTGTCATTGAATATTGCAGCAGACAGCCTTGCACGGTATAGGACCCTCTCCGTCCCGACTCATGAACGGCGACTTGTCGAATTTGGGATCGATCGAGGTGAAATTGAGGGGTTTACCCGTGTAGCAGCTTTCGTAAACCTCGAATGCCTCGTCGATTGGCAGCTTCGAGTGGTAGTCGGTGATACTCTTGAGCTCATCTTCCACGGGAACAATCACTGGTATGTCCTCGATGCTGCTGATGCTATCGGTCATTGGGTCAGGAGTGTTTGGCACAGTCTTCGATCTAGACGCATCCAAATTATCGTTTATAACAAAATTATCGCGAGTCTCGTCCTCGACACTTGAAACACTCGAGTCAGCCTGAAGTCTGTAATATTTCTGCACATGCTCCATGCCATCGGGGCCGTTCTCCTTAGTCACTAAAAGATCATCTTCGTCGTTTTCGTCAGCGTCGAGCGTCTTCTTCGGGCTCATGACTGGCTCGACAGTTTCCGCCTCCCAGCACTCGAGAACGTCCGGCTCCTCAATGCTACCCAAAGAGTTTCGTTGCTCGTCTTCCAATGTGCTGTCGCTGTTCCGTCTCGCAGCGTCCTTCTCCCGAAGTTCCGATGCAACCAGCAACAGTTCACCGTTCATCGAAACCACGATCTCACCCTTCTCGAACGTTTTAACCGTCTGTACGTCTCCCACGCATATCTCCTTGCAAGCTTCCTCTGGCGCTTTGCGAATTACTGTAGAATTCGCAGGCTCCTGGAGTCTTCTCACGTTGATCCGAGAATTTTCAGCAACCCTCATACCCACATCTCTATCCTTCTCAGCGGAATCGCAAATACCTTCGAGAGCCTTGCCCGGTGGGGCTTTGGATGTTTCCACAGAAACTTGTGCTTGTTTTTGTGCCTTATCTAAAAAAAGAGAATCAGCATTGATAAATTAGCGTAAAATGGAGTATATACGCGTGAAAGTAGAAAGTCGTAAGACCAACCGAGTTTATTTTGTTGCGTATCGAGCTTTAAAAGTTGACTCTCTTGATTCCGCCGGTGACTCTTCGCACCTTTTCTCCTGGCACCTCTAACGTTTCTGCTCCCCCTCAACGAGGGGCCGCCTGACTTGACGGCCTCGTCGTTGCTGGATCCGGTGCTGCTCTCGCCGGTCTCTGCGATTCTGCCGCGACTGGCCTCGCGCTTTTCAGCGCCAGCGCCATTAGCAGATAGTGCAGGCATGGGGTTGCCCTGCAAGTTTTTTGACGGCTCGTTGCTTATCGAGGCGTCCTCGTCGTCCTCCTCATCCTCGTCGCTAGTCGCCGAAGACGTGATAAAGAGATCAGGCGAATTGGCCCTCTTGAGCCACTCGTTCACAGCGTCGGTTATAGGCCGGCCCGAGTAACCGTGCTTCGACTGGCTTTCGAAGCCGGAGTCCTCGTCGGCGGCGGTGATGGTCCCCGTGAGTGTCGTCGTTGTCGTCGTTGTCGTCGTTTCGTGATTCTTCATCTCGTCGCAACAACTTTCGGAGGCGATCGGCGTCGGGCTCTCTTCGTCAGCCCGGCTTCGACTGATATCTAATCAAAAGTAGAATGGCGCACTCAATTAAATGCAGACTGCGAAACAGATTAGTAAGAAGCGACAGGTGTTAGTAATTATGCATGCGTAGCAATTGCTTGTATGACGGCACAGCTAATATTTTTGCAGCGTGCGCACGTTAATCGACATTTTTGGTGCATTATAAGCTTCCCGTCCAAGGCACACTGATAGCGTCGATTCGTGCAAGGCGGATGGGAACGTTAGTGAGGCGGGTGAAAAGGATCCAAAAATGTTGGCTGTGCGACGGACAAACATCACGAAGCTCTCACCTAGATCGGCGTCGTTCTGCGAGGCTTGCGCCTCGATGATGGTCGTCGTGCTGAGCACGAGTGTGATTTCGTCGACAGCGACGTCCCTCTGTGCCTCTTCGTGATTGTTCGTCTCGTCGTCGAGGTCAGGTCCGGGCGTGGGTTCGCGCACGAACTTGAGCGCTTTGGCGCTGTACTTGCGCCTGGGCTGCGTTGTGATTCCGCCGTTGCTCATCCTGCTGCTCTTCATTGCCTCCTCTTCCTCCTCCTGCTTCTCCGTCTTCTCTTCCTCGTCGCAGCCGTTGGGCAGCTTGTGATCCATACCGTTCTCCGGGTCCTTGCTATGGACATCCGCTGCAGTCTCGGCAGGCTCATCGGTCAGTCTTGTAGTGGCTTCTTCGTTGTCCGCATGGTGCTGGTGGTTGTTGAGCGTTACTGCAGGACTGTTGCAGTCCTCCTCCGGGGCGGCCTCGCCATTCGACTCGGACGTCGTCGTCGTCATTGTCACGGCTATCGAGGAGGTGCCGCAGCTGTCCGAGAACGACTCGGGCGTCGAGTTGGCGAGGTCGGACCGCAGGTGGAACTCTTGGCACTCCGGATTGAGCGGTCGATTGCTGAGGCTACCCGTTGTGGTAGGAGCCGCCGACCAGGAGACTCGGGGAGAGGGAAGACCGTTCTCGCCTTCCGAACTGTAGTCTTCCTCGTCTTCATCCTCCGTGTTACCCTTAAAAGTGCACGTAAGCTATTAGTAAGATAGTAATTTATTTGAAAAACTCAAGTCAGTTCGACTTTTGCATAATAGGAAATTTTCCGAACGATTTGAACGCACTTATGCATAGATATAAAAGTATTTATAGCTCGCCTCGCGTTGATTTGCTGTTTCTCAAAATGAACCCGAGGAAACCATAATTTTATGAGTCGCTACAAATCACTGATTTCGTTCGTGTGTCTATCATCAGTCGTATTAAAATGTAAGGTCTCGCTTAGCAACAAAGTTTTACATCTTAGACGAAATTTTCAACGAATCATTCGAGCAAGGTTTCACTCCTACGCGTCGACATTTCCCCGATTTTAGAAACGCAGTTCACCACACCGCAACGACTTGGCAAGCTATAAATAAACAATTATATACTGCGCGTTAAGCTCGAATATTTTCAGCGCAAAGAACAACACGTTCGACTGCAATAAAAGTAGAAGAAGCAATAATGAGTCAACTCACGAGAGCATGCGGACGCTTCTGCTTTCTCTTCCTTTTCTTTTTCCTGCGTTTCGCGCAGGCCACCGCCGCGGTACTCGCCAGCATGTCGTTGCATCTGAGCATGGGCCCACTTTGTATCGTCACGCCTTCGTCGGGAAAAAAATCAGGCATTACTAAAAATCAGTCGGCTGGATTATCCGTGTCTTCCAAGTCGACTATCAAGATATCTCATTGGTCGTTATACAAATGATAATGAGTCGAAATATGACAACTATATGCTGCGTACAGTTATGTGGAATTAGTAGTAGTACATATGATATAGATATAATTATTTATACGGTAGTCAAAAGACGTGTGGTGCAGACACAAATGAAACAGAAGCAACAGTTTCAGTGGAATAGAGATATAGTTGATTATTATTAAGACAGGGCTCGAGGGAGAGGACAAGAATATCAATCGATGAATGATAGAGAGAGAGAGAGAGAGAGAGAGAGAGAGGAAGGATCAGAGCACAACTCGCGCGACGCGCCCGAGCCACTGCGAAGCTTCGGAAGACTGCGCTTGGCTTTTTACCTTACGAGACTGCGGCCGGCTGTTCTAGGATGGCTCGACGCTTTTATTTTTACTGTCTCTATTTAGAACGCGGAGCAATGCAGCAGCCTGCCAAGCGCACTCTTTCGGCTTCGTCATCTTCGTCGGCTGTGTGTATAGAGCTGCTCAGCTTCGCGCACATACCTATATTTACGGCAAGCCGTAACTCTGCATCGCGCGACGATTATTATCGCTCTGCTCCTATCGCGCGCTATAGAGGAATAATCGATTTTTCATTTTGCTTGTATTGCTTTCTTTTTCCAAGCCACGAAATTTTCATGTTTGTAGAAGTTCATTATGTGCAAGTTTTGGTTTAAAGACTGTGCCAAGTCGAGGTGCGCTGTTGCAGCAGCAAAAACGTGTTTACTCTGTCTGCGAGTTTGCGTGTACGTGTGTGAAAGAAAGAGTTGGTAGGTGCATTCAGTGCGTATAAGAAGTGATGTATAAACGAGCTGAGCTAAGAGATGCTTGACAATCGCAAACACACATCGAGAGAGACAGAACGCGCCTTTTAAGCGAGATTTAGGCTTTAGACACACAGAACATTTTGAAGAATTGAAACGAATGTAAATATAAGTGATAAATAAGAGAGAAACAACGAAAGCGTCTAAAGAGGAAAAATCTCGCCCGGCGAATGATTTACCTTTTACCTTGAATGTGGTAGAGGTACTGCGGTTATTATACAGCAATGGTGACGATGGACAGGGCAACAGCAGTCATAAACCTGAGCACGTCCGAGACCCTTGGCCGCGCGACATCCGAGCGACACTGCTCTCGGTTAACATTAGAAACAGATACGGTCAAGCCTACGGCTACGGGCTAAAGCAAGCACGGCTAACTACTTATACACTAAGCAAACGGCCTCCTAACTCAATTGTCATCATCATCATAATCAACAACATTGTCATCGTCATCGTGTATAATCTGTGAGCGAGCGAAGAGCTTCTCGTGTAGAGAAAAAATTTACAACAATCTGAAAGAAAGACTTCCACGCTCGCTCGTCTCACATAGATCAATAGAAAGATAGAGATAGAAAGGGAGGATGCTGGTCCGCTTGGAAAGGATCAACGGCTCGATTCATCGGAGAGAGAAAGAAAGAGAGTAAGAGTGATGTAGCGAGTATCCGAGTTTCAAACAAAAAAAAAAAAAAAACGTGTTCAAGAACAAGACTAGCTAGCGAGAATCATGGAAGATAACCAACCGTTGACGTTGACCACTGGCGGGCCAAACATGTACTGTCCAGGGTAGAGGTAGGCGGGCTGGTGGCCCATCGGCGGAGGCATCATGTGAGCCAGGTGAACCGGCTGCGGCGGCAGCGTTTCGACGTACGGCGCAGCCGCTACCGCCGCGGCCTCCGGGTACTCCAGGCCGTCCATCCGTGCTTCTTCGAGCGGCCCTTCAGTCTCGGTAGGTTTTTCTTCAACTTCGCCACCCTCAACCTCCTGCATCAGCTCCTCCTGCTCGAGACTGAGATCCTGGTCCGGTTGATTCTCCTGAACCTTTGTCGCCGGCAGTGTTGCTTCGTTGTTCGCGAGGGGCTCGTCCGCTATACTGCCGCTCGCCGAGGCTGATACGGAAACTGAGGCGCTGCCACCCGTCAGACTCGCCTCGTTGCTCAGGCCGTTCGTAGTCGGGACCAGGCTATCCGGACTGCAGATGGGCAGTCCTTGAGCGTCCACCAGCCCTGCGCAGTCCGTTGGCGGCACTCCCTGGGCATAAGAGATTTTACGTTAAATACTTGTAACTAGAAGCCATTGACGAAGAAAGGAAACACTCGCTAACCTGGTAGTCCATGTAGCAGTACTGTTGCGAGGCGAGTTTGGGCACGAAGGCAGGATTGACCCACTCGATGGGCCTGAGGGGTACCGGTGCACAGGGCATGGCTGCAAGCATGTTGGGCTGGCCCATTTCGTCGGGCAACGCCGGGCCCACCAGCATCATGGGGTACTCGTAGAAGTAACCGCTCGTGTGGTCGTAGTAGGTGCCGTAGCTCAGCTGGGCCGGACCCGGCGGTACGGCTTCCATCAGCTGCGGCGCGTACTCGGCCGGCACGCCACCGCTGTCCAGGAGTTGCTGATCTTCCGCCGCTTCGCTTCCATCTGTTTCGGATAGAAAGGGATAAAGGGGGATATTGGAATCTTTCGGCACTACGAGCAGACGACTCACTCGAGAAAATCTCTGACGAACCTGCGGTGGAGTGCGAGGCAGACTGGCTCTCCGTGGTCGACGGGGTGGCGCTCATGCTGGCGTTGCTTGGAGTCCACTGCTTCTTCTGGCCGAGATAGCCCTTCTTGAAGAGCATGTCCTGCCTGGGCGTCGTGATCCTCGTGTACTCGTCCTCGTTGAAGACGATCCTCTGCTGGTTGTGCTGCTGCTGGGTCGGCGAGTCGTGTCCATCGCTGCAGGTCCGCCTCGACCTGGAGCCGCCACTCGCGTAGCCGCTGGTCGTGCTGCCCGCGTGACTGGCCTGGCCGTTGGAGTTGCCGCTGCCGCTGCTGCCGGCGCTACCGTGGCGAGACTTGAGCCACGGCGGGCCGTACCCGTTGCGCTCGCTCCGGCCCGACTCATGGCCGGATTTGATCAGATAGCCGTTGCGGGATCCCTCCTCCTCGTCCTCCTCCCCCGGCGGGGCTGTAACAGAGCAATAAGATGGAGTTGGTAAGCATTCGTTCAACGTCAACAGAACGAGTTCGCAAAGTCTCTCGGAAGTCGCGTACCATCTTGGTACCTGGTCAGCAGCAGGGCAAACTTGGAGGAGCCGATTACCCGGTTGACTTTAATTTGCCGGCGCCACTGCATCTCTCGCACCGATGAGCAACAACAACAACTCAATCCCGGCAATTCATCCGCAAGTAGCCCTTATATCCGCGCTCCGATTTAGCCGACGGCAACTTGTCCGTCCTTTTCTCTCTCTCTCTTTCTCTCTTTGCGTCACTCGAATACTCTCGTGCTTATCTTTTTGCAGCAAGCTCCGGAAAGTTCTCTCCGCGCAGCGAGAGACGGATGCCTCGAAGCTTCTGCTAGGAGCGCGCGACTTGGACTAGAATACTGCCAGAAATAGATCTTTCTCTCTCTCTCTCTCTCTCTATTTCGCGAAGCGGACGCGCTCTCTCTTTCGGCGTCGAGGAGAAGCGAAGGGCCGGCGTTGCAGCAGCGCTGCTGACGCTGCCAGGGTTAACAATCGTTCGGGCAGCTTGCAGTTGTCCCGTTTAAAACGTCGAAAATCCGCGGCGATTCACCGAGCGGGGCTTCAATGAGCGCGAACCTGCTCTAATTTCCAAAAATAAAAGAAAGGGAGTATGGCTAAATTTAAGTCGTCCGCAGCATTTATGTAATAAACATGCCATAGAGTAATTATAGCGGAGTTCGTTTAGAACCGAATAGTTTTCGACGAGGAAAAGAGTCAGCTGAGTTTTTTCTAACCAGACGAAGGTGAAGAACCTAGGCGGAGAGCGAACCGAGCATTGACACCCCGGCACTAACTAGAGCTAACCAGCGCCGATTTCTATTTATTTTTTCGATTCCGACTCTTCTAGAAATTTCTCCTCTCGCACATCTCCGTTGCAGGTATATCGCGCGATAGCGTCGATGGAACACGCGTTAAGTGCAGATCGGCGTCGTGCTCAGCGGTAGACCGACTTTGCGGAAAGCTCTCGTGTGTTTTTTTCGTGGGTAAGCTCTCTCTCTCTCTCTCTCTCGAGGCGTTTATTACCAGAGCGATAACGATAAAGTTGTACATAGTGCGTTACAGAGGTGTGGCTGTAACGATCTATATTTACGCGAGCAGTTTTTATATTTAAAGGCCAGCTACGACGACTATTTCAAGTAGCAAGAGGAAGAGAGAAAGAGAGAGAGAGAGCAAATAGTCGCAAGGTCGGCTAGGGTCAGCTCTTTTTTTCAACGCGCATCAAGCAGCAGTAGCCTGTTTACGATCGTCGTGCGCTGCTGATGTGCAGCAGCACCTTCTTGACGCAACAGTAATCTTCGGCGGCGATGAGAGAAAAAAGAGAGAGAGAGAGAGATTATCTCAGCGCCGAAAGCAAATTTTCCGGATCGAGAAGAACGCGCTGAACTTTGAACCCGGCGCGCAGCTGAGAGAAAAAAAGCTCCACGGCGCAAACAGCGAGAGAGAGAGACACGATTGACACGCACGTGTCGAGAGCGAGTTTCTTATTTTAAACGGGGGGTCGTCCAACGTCCAAAATCTCATGCGAGGATTACGTAAAGGCACTATCCTTCCCCCCCTCCGATCATCGGCATCGTAATGCGTTACATAAAGCCGCTGCTTACACACGGAGTCTCTCTTCTTCGATATTGTGCTACAGCAATCGTCATAATCCTATTAATAAATCGTTCGCTGATAGACGGAGGGAAAAAATCATCATTTTTCCCCATCGAGGACGCGCGCGCGGAATCCGAGCAAAAAGTCGTCTGCTCGGAACCGCGCAAAAAGCTCTCTCTCCAGTGCGAGCGTTAACGCTACCGAGAAATAACAGAACAGTGCGTATGTACGGGTGACGAAATGAAGAATGGGAGAGAGAGAGAGAGAGAGAGCCGAGCGCGCTCGACGTCGGTCATTTGGAGCGTAGGACCATTATAGAACAACCTAGGAACATTGTTGAAAACATTCGACCAACGCGGCGTGCGGTTCATACCCACTCGGTGCGCTGAACGCCTTTCTCTCTCCCGTGCCAGAGACGTTTGGTTCGATATCTTGCGAGCTTTGTGCGAAAGCTCCGCCTAGGAGAAAAAAAAAAAAAAACGCGAGAACCGCGACTCATCCAGCAACAAGTGCACGAGCGCAGTTGATTAATTATACTGTCTCGGAGAGAGAAAAATGACGACGTCGTCGTGCGACGCATCGCGATAAACGCACGCCTATATAAGACGCGCGGGGGGAAAAAAAGTTCAACATCCCGGAGACTCTCCCTCCCCGCGCACGCACACACGCACACAGATACGCGCCGGCTTTGAATAAGAAGATGAGGTTAAAGTGTCGCATAATAAGATAGATAATGGCCGACGCTCGCTGCGGATTCGCCGACGTCGCAGCAGCAGCAGCAGCAGTAACGCGTCTCTCTGTACATACCGTCGACGAGAGCTCAATGTTTACTTGTCCCGTCTTACGTAATTCCTGCGCGTGTTTTATATACGTACGTCGCTATGATGCAGCGAATTTCTCGAAATGTCGAATTTTTTCACGGCGCGTTCCTATAACGAGGTGGCATCGCTTACGATATGATTGTAGCAATACTCGGAACGCGAGCGAGGAGAAAAAAAAATGAGGAGAGGAGTTACACGGAATTGCAAGACGTTTCATTAACCGCTCGCAGCAGCCGTTACGTAACGCGTGTTCCCCAATGTCACGTGACAATACAGGTAGGAACCCTCGAAATTTTTCGGAGAGATGAAAGCGGAGGTTCATCATCCTGACGCGTCTTTAGAAGAGGCTGCACAGAGAGAAGCAGAAATTTGGCAGCGGACACATGTGACCGACCTCGTGGTCGTTCACGTGAGCTATTCATAACTCCGGCGCGTTAGCCTGTGCGAAAATCGCCCTCTCGAAAATTAACGAGCTTCGTATAACGGGAGACATTGAAATTCGTTTTTATTCGGTGGTATGTGTGTACGCATCAGGAGAGAAAGAAACTTACCCGCGCGCATTGGTAAACTATAGTATACAGCTGCAACGCCGGCTCACACGGTCCGTTGCGTAAGCCCGTATACGCGGTGCGAATATCCCCGAGGTCTACGATCCGCGCAGACACGTGCAACGCGTTTATAAGCTCGATGAGAAGCGAGCATATTACATGGTTTTCGAGGAATCGATCGTATTACGGCCGACTGCATCGCGTGTTGTCTTTTTACTCGAGGGCAGAGGTCGATCGATTGTTTCGATGATTTTACACGGTCGTGCGTTTGTTTATTCGCCCCTCCGATATAGAGATCCATCAGCCCGTATAACATCAGCGAGCAA
The DNA here is from genome assembly GCA_024372645.1 of Trichomalopsis sarcophagae. NCBI lineage: Eukaryota > Metazoa > Arthropoda > Insecta > Hymenoptera > Pteromalidae > Trichomalopsis > Trichomalopsis sarcophagae. The sequence continues at coordinate 940,661 of QLSS01000006.1, forward strand.
ACGTTGCTACAACGCATCGTCGTCACGCGAGAGAGCATTTCACCTTCTGACGAAACGCGCGTTTCCTCGTCGGAAATTCTCGAGCGTTGCGTTAGGTTGCGATTATTCAAAAAATCCGAAGCGACACCGCGCGCACATCGGGCGAAAAGAGAGAGAAAAAAAAATGCGTTAGAAAGAATAGCGAAGCGCTGTTGCAGCTCTTACGTAAGCACAGTGACGTATCGAGGCAGGTGTACGCGTTCGTTCTCTCTCTCTCTCTCTCTCTTTCCCCGCGTTCCTTTGTCAACATTTCAAGTTTACCGCTCGGCGAATATTTTCTCCCCTCGCTACTGCATCGCAGCCTCGGGTCGAAAAATCACGTGCTTCTATAGCCGCGCAACCGTCTTTGTGATACGCACACAACGAAGCGCGCCGAGTAAAGAAAATAGAGCCGCAAAGGACATTACCCCAGAGCGCGCGTGTCGTTTCATTCCCTATGCTAGATACAAGGCCGATCGAGACTAGAGACGCGACGGCTATCGATTAGCTTTCCGTATAACGAGTCGGCCTCTCTCTCTCTCTCTCTCTCTCTCTCTCGCTTCCCTCTTTCGTCGTCTTGTCCCGGCATCGGTGCACAGCGGATGCCTATAGATTCGACGATGGAAAAACTTTCCGCTTTTGTTTACGAGGACTCGTTCCTTATCGCTCCGCAAAACTACTGAAAAATCCCTTGCGATTGTCATCGTCACAAGGGAACCGATTGCCGAGAGCTGCGCGTGTGTATTGAGAGACAGCATGCAAATTAACGCTGGGATTCGCCTTTGCACAACGAGCATTGTGCTGTCCGGCGACCCACACCCACTTGTTTTTCATAGCCTCATCATCATCTCGCGATTGTGAAAGGCGATTTTTCTCAAAATTGTTTACTGGTCTTACTTTGTTACGAACGTATTGCCGAATTGCAATCGATTCGATAAAAATCGCACGTCCTCGCGCTCTCGTCATGTATAATCTCGTGTATAAGGAGATAAGCGGGTATAACGGATTGATATGCGGAGATTCAGAACGAGCTGGCGATAAGCGGGCGAGGCAAAGTGCAGAGCGTAAGGGAAGGAAAGAATGAAACGAGCGTCGTAAACATAATTATGCAAGATTATTTATCTGTGCAGCGGCAACCTTTTTTCCGAAGGCCTCTATATAACCGGATGACGAAAGCTGTATAGCTCGGGAGATTATTATTGCCTTTACAGTAGCTGCAACGTACTTGTAACGCACTAGTGTAATAAACTCTATTTTTAAGCATCTCGCTCGAGGCCTGATTTTCGAGATGCTCAATGTTGTCTCTCTAGCGGAGTTACTCGTCGCGCTGCACGCAACAACGACGATTTCCGGCGGGTAATCATCGCCGAAGAAAGGAAGAACGGAGAGAGAGCCGGCTAGCCGAGCGTTATGAAACAGGAGCACGGAGACACACCGACGAGAGAATCGTGTAATTTTCCGGCGAATACCCGACCCTTTATCGCTCGTGACTATACACAGACACGCACACGGAGCTCGTGATGCAATTCGCTATTTATAAAAAATTGGTCGCCGCGAGAGAGCTCAAAGCCTCTTTTCTCCTCGCGCCAGAAGAGCCGCGGCGATCTACCGGCTACGATGCAGGCACGTGACATCCGTCGCGACTCTACATACGAGCTTTTTTTCTACCTCACCTACACGGGACAACGCAGCTGATAATTGGCCTTAAAGAGGAAGAGAGAAGAAGAGTAACTATACCCGTTCTCTCGCTCGCTTTATGGATCGTACGTGTGCAGGTGCAGCTCTCTCACCGACACATACAGACTGTGAGGGAGAGAGAGAGAGAGCGGCGGCGACGGCGGATCGATCTGCGTACGGGCGCGCGAGCTTGCGCTGCAGCCAGGCTGAGGCTCTCTCTCTCTCTCTCTCGCTCGGATTCAAAAGATCCCCCGCGAGCGCGAGCATATTACGTCACTCGCGCTCACACACACGTATACAAGGGCTCTCTCTCTCTCTCTCTCTCTTGAGACAGGAGACAGTGCGCGCAATTTTTTTTAACGTAGCTACTCACTGCCGATGCTGAGGGTCCTCCAGCGTGTTTTTCGCTTGGCGCCCTTCTTGCCCATCTCTAGCGGCCGCCGCCTCTACTCGGAAGCTTCTAGGAACTGGAGGACGACATGCTACGGCTCGCGCGCGCGCGCGGAACCTCTCCGCCGCCGCACACTCTCTCACTCCAGCTTGATTTTACTCCTCGAATTCGATGTTGGCTCTCAAAGCTCTCGTCCAAGCTTCGTCTCTATCTCTCTCTCTGTCCGTATGTGTGTGTGTGTGTGCAGCTAGTACTCAGCCGAGGAGACGCGTGTGTACGATGCAGCGAAAGATACACTCCGGGCCATCGGAGGAAGAGGGTGCCGCTGTGCTCGACTCGCGACCGCACACTGACTGCTGCTCTGCGCTCGGCCGCGGCCGACTCCCCACTATACTATACGCTATATACTCGCCACCCGAATGCTCTCTTCTTTGGCCTGCGCGCGACCCAAGTCTATACTCCCTGCAGGCGGTGCAATGTGCATTGGTTGGCGCTGTTATCGCCGGTCTCTCGACTCCTATATATACGGATAAGCCGGGTCGTTACGCGGCAATAAGCTGTATCCGAAATGGGAGTAAAATTTTCAAACTCCGATCCTCGTAACATCTGCACCTGTACAAAACAATTTGTCATTGTGTATGTTTTTAATAAACACTTTGGACTACTCGTTAATTTATCGATTAGCAGAGCATTTTCAGGATATTTAAAATTAATACGCGATAACTAATAAAAATGGAGGCGGTAAAAGTGCGCTACTTGTTTCCTCTATTCGCGCTTTCAGTATACTTATGGCGTCTATATTCAACGTCTTTATTAATACGAATACAAACAATTATTGTTAAATATAAATATACCAACGATCTATGAAAAGCTGCAGCTGCGGAGTGAGCAGACACAGGCTGTTCGAGATAATCTCATCTTATCTCTTATCATTCTTATGTCGTCGCGGCCTCAGTATATAACGCAACGCTCACGTCAAGTGCTGCGCTGTCCGGTGGCGCCGCTTATCGGTCATAGGGTATGACGGCAGCGAGACCGACTACCGACGGTAAAGTAGGAGTCTAAGTACCATGCGGTAATTTTTCGTTGATCTTGTTTAGTATTTGAATTGTGATCGCATAACCTATCACGTGTATATGACAGTGCGGGAGCACTAGCCGAAAATGCTGAAGGTACTCTCACTAAGGGATTTCGATCCGCCGTCGTTCAGCGATTTGGCCACAGCGAGTTTCGCGCACAATGGACTCGTTTACTGCAGCAAGCAAGAGCTGCAGCAGGAGGCGCAGTCCTGTTGCATCTACCTGAGAGACTTTCCCGCCGTCAACATCACACAGGAGATGCTGGCTACGAGGGAGACACACCGCACAATTGGAGCTAGGGACCTCTTTCTACCTGTTCAGGACAGTGCATTCAAGAAGGTAGTCAGTATTTGGAGGGAAAAGGGTCTACTCGAGGCTATCAGAACAGCTGCAGCGGAAGATCCAGCTGAAATCACCCACCCCGTTCACTGGATCACTACCAGGTACTGTAAACTTGATTGTATTCTGACTTGTCATATATTCAAAAGAACGTGCATTTTATTTAAAATCAAAAAAAAAACAACTAATAGGATAACTCGGATGCTTGATTCGATAGAAGGTGGGACCTTTTGGAGTAGCATTTTGCCCTCTTCAGGATCCGGCTCTGTTGCCGATGTTGCTGCCACCAGAGATTGGACTACAGCTTTGGTAAGCATTTTATATCCATGTACTCTTGAAATATATTATCAAATTTTTGTAACCTACAAAATCATGCTGCTTTCTTTAGATACGTTGCATTGCTTGGCATCCAAACTGTATACGCTTGGCTGTTGCCACAAGGGATGATCGCATCAGGATATTTTCTACCGGCAACATAGCTACAGCGATTCTGAGGCACAGTGCACAGAAATCTGTCTGCTGCATGAGCTGGAGGCCAAATGCTGGCAGAGAATTGGCAGCTGCTTGTCAGAACGGAGTGCTTGTTTGGAATGTCGAGCTAGGAGCTGCCAGTAATTCACTTAGTCATGCTTTCATGCTGAAACACAGGAATCATGCACCTGTCACAAGTGTTTCATGGAGTCCACAGGTAATTGTTTAAATAACCACTGCTTTCTTTGCTGAAAATCAACGTGTTAACTTTTAATTCGTTTTTTAGGGTGATGTACTGGTATCTTGCTCTCTGACAGACATGAATATGATAATTTGGGATGTAGCCAAAGAAAGCGGGATCCCCCTGCGGCGTGTCGGCGGTGGAGGATTGTGCTTTGCACGCTGGTCATCTTGTGGATCAAGATTGTTGGCCACGACGTGTAGAAAAATATTTAGGTAAGCATGAGCCAACTGGCGCATGTATAATTTTTGTTTAACACAATTTCCAATGTCACAGTAAACGATTCGTTAATGTGTATAGGGTATGGAACATTGGAGCAGGAACTCCGTGGAAGGCTGAGAGGTGGACCGTGCCAAATGGTCGGGTTGCTGCCGCATGCTTCGGGCCAAACTTGACTCTTCTTTTCACATCCACCGAAGATCCAGCAATGGTATTTTCGCTCCCTTTGCAAGAGCAAATTTTCGACTTGAAAAAAATAGGCACCACCGATGACAACAAGGTTGCTCTACCCTTGATTGATCTGAGCAAAGTAACGTTCATGTCCAACGACGAGGATATGCAAGTCTCAGTTGGAGGAAGGGTTATATCGATGGACTGGGATCCCCTTGGAAAATACCTGGCAGTGATTTTCCAGGTAAGAATCGATTACAATTTGAATAAAGCTAGATATACTCGGTAACGATTTTGTGCCAATTTCAGGACAGCCCACTCGTTGCCTTGTTCAAAACGAAGATCGGCAATACGTCGAGAATAACCGAAGTCAAGCCAATGTGCCTCGTGAAAGGATTTCCCGGTGAAGTCCCAAACTGCATTCAGTTTTACCACAATTACAAGCAACAGTCGGACGCCAGTATCCTGACGATTGCATGGAGCAGCGGCTCCGTTCAACACTTTCCAATCATCGATAGTCCACATGCAGAACCCCGGCCAGAACTTGGCAAGACTGTTGGAGCCATGAACAATACATTCTCCATCACGGAAGACTTCCAAACGTCGCTCTACAGTAGTTTCTCCATGATTCAATAGCAGCGCGGAGCGTCGAAGTGACTGTAAGTTTTCCAGCAAACTTGTAACGAATTTTTACCAACGATGGAGCCACCCACCACTCAATGCACGGACATGTGTTCCAACATCGTCGGCAAAGTTTTTACAACAATGCGCGACACAGTATATATTTACAATAGTCTGATGCAACACTTATCGCTATGAACTCACTCGAATTCGAAGTAAGCCTAATTTGCACCTCTTTGCCGCCAAATAGCTGTGGAATTGTCATTGGATATTTGCAAAAACTCGAGTCGAACAAACAGACGCTCGTGGGAATTATTTGTAAAGGCTTATCTAGAAAGAGTTAATATCTGAGACTCATACATCTGCGTATTTTTGTACTTTTCTATAGTTAACGAATGATGGATTATAATATCAAAGCGCAAATAATAATTAACTTGTAACTTTTCTATCGAATTCTCTCATTTCCCTCGACGACTTTTCAGCTGTAAGCGCGCGCAACTAAAAATAAGTCGTATTTTTTTTTTTTTCCACCGAGTGTCAAGCGGTTTATTAGTCAAGGGGTACGTCGCAGCGTTTGAAAACAAGCTAAGCATCTCCTCGTACTACCCGAGGCTTTCGTTACCTAATTATACGAACTCACACGCAGAGCCGTACGCCCTTCTATTTTTGTGCCCGCTCGCTTGACCGAGCCCGCTCTCCGCACTAAACGCCGAGTCCTCCGCAACCCTACCCTATTTACGTGCGCAGAGAGAGAGAGAGATGTACTCCTTTTTTTTTTTTTGGTGGAGGAGTATCTTAAAAAGACTCGACGGCTGATGCTTTACGAGGGTTAAGCGGAGCGTTTACGCGTTTATTAATAACACGCTGAGAAATTGATTAACGGCTCGGCTCCTTCGTTCTATTTATTTATACGAGAGTTTAGCGCGCGATACGATTGTACTTTGCGCTCGCCTCGAGCGTTTTTCCACGAGACTAAGCGTAATTATATAGTTTGCAAACACTCGACAATGTGAAATTAGATAAGGATCAATTTTTGCCGCAGCGCTATAGATACCACCTGTCTTTTTATATCGTCGATCTGCGTCAACAAGTAACTTCGTTTAGCGATCCTTAATACACCTAATCGGTAATTACATAAAACTCTTAATTCGCGCACGCACTCGGACAACCGGCTCTCTTATCCGTAGGAAGTTTGTTAATCCTGCGTAACCGCGCGATTTCGATCAGACCCCCAATACGAGCTGCGGCAAAATTTTCCGAAACACATATATAGTTCCTATTATATATTATCTACTCGCGCAAGAGTCTCGTGCGTCGATAATGTCGCGAAAATAACAGCGCGAGAGCGCACGATACGAGCGTCTCGAAATATAACGTCCGCAATAGTGTTTACCCCTAAAGTCGATCTCTCGCGAGAGTATACGCGTCTATTAAATCTTCCAGTCGCTCGCGCTTGGTTATTTGTCAATAAGTAATCCGCCCGGCATTTCATCATTAATTCGAGAGGATATATACTAGAAGACACCCTTATCTCCTGAAGGTTATCAACTATCTGCGCTTTGCGCTCTGTTATATACTGTTGCACGTTTAATTAAAATCGAACGACGATCGGCTGTGTTTTCGCAATCAAAGAATTCCGCTCGCTCTGACGCGTTTCCTAGATAATTTCGGCTCCTCTTTCATTGTCTCCGTAAAAAAAAAAAAAAAAAAATAATCTATCCAGTAGTGAAAAACTTGGTCTTATCGCGGAATTATTGGGCAACGTACTCATCTTCGGGCTTTTCTCAATATTTGGTTGTACGCGGCGTATATTATGTGAATCACATAGTTGTTATTTTTCTCGGTTGAACATTGCTATATCGATCTCCAATTATATTCCAGCTTCGGAACGTTCGCCGGCGCGATAAAGCGGCGCGCGATTTAAAGTGCTCGCGGGTCGCGATAAATAAACAAAATAATATTTTACCGATAAGCTTATCATCTTCGCGGGGAATCCAACGTCGAGAGAGCGAGTGGCTCGAATGATTGCATTTTTATTATTCCGTTAGCTCGGTCTATTATCTCCTCCGCTCTCTCCCTCTCTTATTCGCTCGCGGAGTCGCGCGGAGCGATTGGGTTAAAAGGAGAGCTCGTGCCGAATATTTCCAGCGGAGTGTAAGGAGAATTTTGTCGTTATACGCTGCGAGAGTCTTGTGTGCCTCTTATCTCCCGGAGGCGTGACAGTCGAACAAAAAATCGTTACTATTTTCGATGTACGATTCGACGATCAAAAGCGAGCACGAGTATATGTACATATTGAATAATAATGATGAAATTCGTGCGTAAAGCGAGAAACAGCCCGGCAGCAGCTGTGGATATTTTCTATACATCGATATATGGTATATTTAGTTCACCGGCCAACAACCTCGACACACCTCCGGAAAACGTATGCGCAGATTTGCCGAATAAAATTTTTTTATACTTTCACCTCGATCGGGACGAATTTTTTTTTCTCGAGACTGCGTATACAGCGCCTCCCTCTCCGCGGGTATATACAGTATATTATTTCAGTACGGCGAGAGCACATGTGCGGACGCGAGCTGCTGCGGAGTATAGCGATGAGCTTGACAGGTGCCTCGACAAAAAAGTCGACTCGGAGGGAGAAATGCACATGTGCGCGTACTCCTATATCACTTGACTGGCCGTATATAACGCGAGGCCCGAGAGATGTGGCCATTGGGGTACGGTATATATATCGCGCACTTGCATATGACTCGCTTGTGGCAAGCTATACAGCTTTCTCTCCTCGGGTAAATATTGCCCTTTTTTTCTCGGCTCAGCTTCGCGCGGCCTGCATAGGCTAAAAATAAAAGTAGATAGGGTTGGGGGAGAGACACGAGGAGATGTGCGCAGGATTTTTCGCTACCCCGCGGGGGAGGCAATTTTCTGATGACGATGATGACGTTCTCTCGAGTTGAGCTTTTTTATTATATAGTTTGTGTGCCTCAACGGCGATCTAGATAGCCTATACGAATAAAACTGAAGAGCTCGAAAGCTTAATCGCCGTATCGTCGGTCGCGCATAGTTGAGTAATCCTTATCTTCCCAGTCTCCTCGTAAACGTATAGAGCACATCGAAAATCCATTCAAATCACTCGCTAACAACACTCTCGCAAATATTGACGCTCGAGTCTCGCTTGCGTCAGTAGTCGCCGTCTATAACACTCGTCAAATTTCTTCCCATAAAAGTAAAACAACAACTGCATATAATTTTCAACAGCCAATAAAAAGCCGCCTCCTCGTGGAAAATGAGCGGCAGCTGAGAGCTGCCGTCCCTCGGAATAATAATAAATTTCTTTGCGCGATGCAGATGTAGCGAGAGAGAGAGAGAGAATCGAGTCGCGTCGTGCGCGCGCGAGCGTTGAACCGTGTGCCAGGCGCAAGCGAGCTTTTTGCGCGCTTTTTGCTCCCTCGCAACTGTCACACATGAAATTATTCGAAAAATCCACGAGACGCACGTGGTGCGCACTGCGCCTTATAACCGACGGACGGCTATACGGCGAACCATCGGGACGACGATCGAGAGCGAATCGATCGTTCATTATTTCCCTCCGAAAGAGAGGAGAGGGGGGGGGAGAGCTTTGAAAATTCCTTAACGAGAGAGAGAGAGTGCGGCGGCGCACACGTGCTCGAAAGAAACGCGTGTGCGACAGCTGTGGAAAGCCGGCTCGGTTTTTCCCATACGTATGCCGAAGCGACTACACGACTTTTACTTTACTGCACCCCCTGTGTTGCGCGGCCGAGAGATCGCCTTCCTTTTTTTTTTTTTTACAAGTCAAGTGCGAGAGGAAAGCCGAGAACGGAGTTCCCACCAATTACCCCAAAACTAATATAAACTGGATGCTGTGTGTTGGGGAGGAGAGATGCCGAGTGTGACAGGAGTGAAAAAATAAGAAATCGGATCCACCTGACAACAGCGTGTGTGTATCGTACGTGCGCGGAGAAAATCGAAGAGCTTGACACACACGTGCTGCCGATTTTGATCGGCTGCTGGTGGGAAGATTTTCCAGAGGTTATAACGTACTTTTTGAAAGATGAGCTCGCACGTTGACTTTCCTCAAGCCTTTGCTTGTATTTAGGATATAAAGAGATGAAAAAAAGATCAGCGAAGCGTTATTATAAAATAAAAAATCTACGGCAAAAGAGACTTCCACCTCTCTCGTCATCCAAGCACAGGGTTCGCGAGCCACGCGAGTGGGCGGCGCAAAGCCGAGCCTCGGGGTCCCACATCCACTCACGCATCATATCCCGAGACGTTTTTGCCCTCGTCTCTCGCGCAGAGCCTAAACCTCCTCGCCATCGTGTCCGAGGAGTGGGGGAGAGCACGAGTCTTCCTTATCTCGGGCCCGTTAGAGCTTCTTCACTCGCGAGTCGACAGCCGACGCGCATCAACGTCTTCGAGTGCATAAGCTCGAGTTCTTTAATGACAACCCCCGCGATCTTTTTCCTCTCGCCTCTCTTCCCCGCGAGCCGCTGATAGCGTTTGTAAGCGCTGACGTCGACTCGACAGATATTGGACTGTTTGTGTGTGTGTGTGTGCGTGTGGAAAGAGACTACTGCACGCGCGCTGTTCTCTGGAATAATCGTGCGAGTTGGTGATAACGAAGCCAGTTGCCGATTTCACGTTGGATCGGTAGCAGCGCCCGAGTGATCCAGACGGAGGAACTTGATCTGCTGCTCTACGCTGGACCGATCTACCCTAGCTTCACTTCAGGTAAGTTCTTCACCCATCCTTTCCAGTCGATCTCGAGTTCGATCGTTGTAGCGCCACGAAAATCTTGTAGTACGAGCTGAAATATTACGTAACTAGCGCGGGTTTCGTCATTAGCTTCTATTCGTCTCCAGAGATAGTGCCTATACCGATCTTCGCGCCTATTATTCTACGGCCAACACGTTACTACACATCAGCCCCGCAGTTTTCGCAACGAGTTTGGTCCGGCGATCTGACCCTGACTCGACCCCGGCACCGATAATAAACTACGCGCGTATGAATTTTAATTAAAAAAAAAAAAAAAAAAACTTATCGGCTCGCGAGATATATAGCGTTCTCCAATTTACGAAATCTATATAACAGCCTAGTCATCGCGTGTCTAATCTTGGAATAAACCAACTCGGCAGGACGGCAGCTGAGATGATCATCGACGAGGAGCTGGAGCGCGCGATGGCGCGAGTCGTCGTGGTCGAGGACTGGCAGCAGATGTACAACAGTGGAAACAGTTGGAGCAACGTCAACGAGGAGCCGAACGCGCCGAGGCTGCCGCCCGTCGGCACCGCCTTCTCCTTCTCCAGGAGCTTCGCGGGACAGCAGATGGAGAACGTCGAGTCCTGCGGACAGATGTACCAGTACCCGGAGTACACCGGACAGTACCAGGACGAGGCCGCCCTGCTCTGCTTCCCCTCGCTGCAGCAGTGCCAGATGAACATCGAGGAGTCGCTGCGGGCCGTCGATGACTTTGACCTCAGCCTTATCAGGTACGCCGATTTCTATTTTTACCCGAAAATCCCTATCTCCGTGATTCTTTTTAATCCGACGATTGACGATATGCTCTTTCGCAGGGGTGACCCCACGACTCTGCCGAACGAGTCGGCGCAACCGGTGAGCCACAGCCAGTACTCGGCACTGGTCAGCGACATGGTACCGCAGGTGGAGGTCAAACAGCCGGTCTACCCGGTCGGACACTTGGTCCCGCAGCCCAGTCCACAGATGGACGACGTCTTCGGGAGCGGATTTCTCCTGGACGAGATCAAGAGCGAGCCCGTGGCTCGGACGATCGACAACCAAATCGTTCTCTCCAGAAACGAGGGACTCGTGCTCGCGAGCAACGAGAACTCCAGGCTCTTCGAGCCTCAGGCCCACGTCTCCGACAGGGACAACCAGCACGACGCCTCTTACGGTACGTTGGCCAGGCTTTGCGCTTACGGGATGATTCGTGGAAAATCCGTATCTAATCGATCGACGCGTTGCGATTTCAGGAAGCTCTCAGTCGGACGACAACTCCACTGCCATGTACCCCTGCCGGTGGCTGGACTGCGGCTGCACGTTCACCGCCCAGCAGCGTCTGGTCGAGCACATCGAGACCAGGCACGTTCGCATGGACGTCAGGTAACTATTGCTTCTCGTCACCGAGATCTTTCAACGCGATCGGCAGTGATAACGTAGAAATTATTATCCAGCGCCCACGGAAGCAACCGACGCGTCCACAGGGACAAGGACGCCAAGAGCAGAGACTTGATGAAAGGCTCCAGCAAGGACCTGACGCAAGACGATGGTCAGTTCGCCTGCCACTGGCAGGGCTGCTCGAGGGACAGGCCCTTCAACGCCAGATACAAGCTGCTCATCCACATGAGAGTCCACAGCGGCGAGAAGCCCAACAAGTGTCCCGTGAGTATTTCAAGCCTGCATTGTCGTTAAAACTGATGAATTCGGACGCATCGATAACCATGACTCGCGCTTTCAGTTCGCCGGCTGCGAAAAGGCCTTCTCTCGCCACGAGAATCTGAAGATCCACCAGAGATCGCACACAGGCGAGCGACCCTACGGCTGCCAGCACCAGGGATGCACCAAAGCTTTCAGCAACAGCAGCGACCGCGCGAAGCACCAGCGCACCCACTACGACACGGTAATTGGACTAGATTTTCCAATGTCGAAACATCCGGTCGCGAAGACGTTGTAAATATTATCGAAAATACCGAAGCCGATAAGAGGCGCTATCGCGTTGCCGATTTAGTTTCTCCCATGTTTATCGTTGTTCGCTTACTCAACTCATGTCGACGCTCTTCACATTCCCTCGCAGAAACCATACGCATGTCAAGTGGCGGGCTGCGGAAAGCGCTACACGGACCCCTCCTCCCTGCGCAAGCACGCCAAGAACCACAACGATCTCACCAACGGCTTCTCCAACGAGAGCCGACTGTCCTACAAGACATCCGCGAACCGACGCAACTCCAGCTCGTCGAGCATCTCTTCCGTGGCCTCGAGCTACAAGAAGCAGCAGACGCCGAGCACGAGGCACCCCTCCATCTCCTCGGACTACGGCTCGCAGAAAGACTCCCTCGACATGTTCGACGAGGTCGAGCTGAAGGCATATCCCGCGACCGTCTCACCCAGGCTCGACCACGTGCCCAACAACATGGACGACGGTCACGAGTACATTCCCTACGAGTCCGTCGCCCGCTTCCACGTCGACGACGGCAGCCAACTGGGCTTCGACAGTATTGGTGAGTTACATCATGCTCGGCTACTTAACATTATACTCTCTTTCGATATTTGCGCACTAAATATATATGCTGATAAGAGCGACTAGTGGAGCGCTCGATTACGGATCTGACGCTCGCGCGTCTTGTTGATTTATACGCGCGGGGAATTCGAATATGCGCGCGCTCAAGAGAGAGAGCGATTATTTTTATATACGCACGCGACAATAAAACGTTTAGCGGAGAAAAGAGACTGCAGATGTGTCAAAGTCGAGTTTTTGCCGGGGACGTGAGTAATGGCACAGAAGAAGCAGTGCCGAGGTCCGGTATTATACGCACGGGCACCATTTTGAATCTCAGAGGAGGTGCACTTTCGGTGCAGTTTATGTCTCTACCCCACGGCGAGGCTTAAAATAATATTCCCTACTTTTTTGGAGTATATCGTACGTAGCTCGAGCGAGAGAGCGACGCTGCACGTGCCGCGCATGCCACGTGCGACGCACGCGTTTCTAATCCATTTTTATAACGCTCGCTCTAACGCTGCACTTGCCCGATGTATAAGTATATCGTGCACACATGTAGAGATGTCTCGCGATGATATCTCGCCGATCGTTTCGCACTTTGGCGTAATCGATTTCGCCCGCGCGCTCGCCGCTTTTCCTCGTAATACAAGGCGCGCTTACGCAACCGCTTACGGAACGATCGTTATGCGCTAAACGTATACGAGTAATCATTATTCAATCGACGAAACTTGCTTTGTTTTTTATGCGCGTATACACGAGAACACGGTGCTTTTACTTTTGCGCATTTCGATTTTTAATCGAATCGACTGCCCTTCTTTACAGGATACGGCGCTGACGAGGACATCGGTGACCTGCAAGACCTGGGCTCCGACATCGAGCAACAGTTCCTGGAGCTGAGCAATCTGGAGGATTCCGTCTTCATCGGCGAGTAATTGATTGTCCAAGCGCGCACACGTGTGTTTACGAAGACTGCTCGTTCGATGAAACGATCGACTACTCGACTGATGATAATAGAAATGTGAGTCGAAGCCGCACACTTGCCGCGTTCGTCAAGTGCAGAGAGATGATTCAAAAGTAATTCATCACGGCGAGCCGAGTGGTTATCCTTGATTTGCGCCCTCGAACCGGACTTGGAAAGGAAAGAAGAATAACTGAGCGAGTCGCTACGTACATGAGAATCCAATCAAGACTTTATATACTATATAAAAACAATCGGTATTCGCGTTAAATATTTTTATATAAAAACAACAAAAGGAGGCTCTCGTTTTCCTCGACGTATCATCTTGTGAGACACTTTTTGTACATTTGTAAATATAGCCAAGAGTCGGGCGACTGATAAAACGAGCGCGAATTCGATTATTTGTTATTTTTTTCTTCTTAATTAAGTTATCAGCTGCAGGCGATAGCCACTGTATTTGTTAAGGATGAGATCTCTGTTTTCATCTTGGCCTCGACTCGCTCGTATCTGCTGCTCTACTTTTAATACTGACTGCAGGCGCTCGGCTTCTCGTCGTCAGGGATCAGCTGGCAGACCGTGTTGGCAAAGTTTCTGAAGGCTTCCGACTTCTTTTCCTGCAAGATTGAACGGCGAACTTTGTGTAACTCTCCATTTATCGATTATAGGTATAACGTTTAAGTAGCGCGAATTATGTAATATGTAAAAATGTAAATACTCTACGTTCTATAATTTTTTATCTACTTTTTTTTTAGTCCTATCGACATAGCGTGTAATTGCGTTAAGATTAACGACGACCAATTAATTGTATTGTCGAAGTCGAAACTTTATAAATACTTTACAATGAAAATAAAATGCGATTAATAAATTTTTACGAGCCATTGTGTTACTCACCCCGTTGATGACGATGGTCGGCACGAACGTCAGCGGTGACTCGAAGGCCTTGGTCTTTTCGCCTTGAGCGACGAGCAGTTGGGAGCCGAGATCGGTCCTGGCGCAGCTCTGGATCTTCTGAACCGATCCGGTGCTGAGGCCGTTTCTTTCCGCGCACTGAAATCGTTATCAGTTAATACCAGATATAATGATCGATGTAACATGTTTTTCTTCAAATCGATATTTAATCGATCAGGAAATATAAAATCCGCAGATAACCATCGCCGTTAGTTTTCACCAAGATAGAAGGCTAGAGCGCAGCTCGTAAACAATTATTACGCTCCCCCAAGCGATATGTAAATCACGATGTTGCACACGTGCGTAAACCTACCTGAAGCACAGCGGAGGCAGGATTGCGACTACCCATGACGCAATTGACGACGTCGACCTTTTTCTGCTGCTGCTGGTCTTCATCCTTAATCGTCTGCTCGATTTCGTAAAGCGCGCAAGCCTGGACCCGGTTTCCACGGCACTCGTTGGGTCCATGCTGACAGGTAAACTCGGTGCGTTTGGACTGCTCGCCGACGACCCACTGGATAACCGGTTTCAAACGTGCCAAATTATTATACTTTCTCCAAATTTTCGAACTCGTCTCTATGCCATTGCTCGCGGGTCAACTCACCGATGCTTTGCCGAACGGAACGAAGTTGACGTTGATGAAGCTCTTGAGATCGTTGTACGCGGGGGCCAGCTCTTTGGTGATGAAGTAGATGCTGTCCGGGCACAGGGACTCGTAGTAGACGTCGACGGTGAGCTTCTCTCCGGCGGCCTACGAAATAAAACCAACCGGTCAGTGTTTACATACCTCGGGCCGATCGCGCCTCGAAAGTAGAAAGTTCGACGGCAGCTTATATATTCGTTAAACTGTAAATAACGCGCTAAAAAGAGCGAAAGTAATCGCGAGATGAACAATAGTGAAAATGTACTAACCGAGCTGAGGCAGCCGAAGGCGGCAAGAGCCACGAAGACGATGCTAAGTCGACAGTTCATTTTCGCGTCCTGATGAATCGTGCAGCGGAACCCAAGTGATCGGCGATCGCGCGATGCCCGCCAGTACAGTAGTCTCTCGCGGCTCGAAAATCGAGAGGGGACTATATACGCGTAGAAAAAAGCGGCGGGAGAGAGAGAGAGAGAGAGGGGGGGGGGGCGCCGACGGCCAGATAATCGCCTGTAAAGTCGAAATGTCGCGGCCTCTCGCGATGAAACTCCGATATGCACGCTTACAATCGCTCTTCGCTTTCAGCTTTCTCGCCGATGCTGGCTCTTTTCTCTCTCTCTAGTAATAACGAGTTTAGTTGTAGATAATTTCGTCGAGTGGAAAATTTCTTCGAGTCTCTAATCGAAACGGAAAAAAGTACTTAAATTTTGATATCAGTGTAAGCATTACTCTCGTATGCTGAACAAAACGAGTTATCGGCTCGAAAGATTAATATTTTGATTTCATCAGCTGGCTTTGAAAACTCTTGTATGCTTCGCAAACCGGTTAGACAGCGGTGTATAATTATAAAACAACAAACGCTTTTGGGTCTTTAAAATTCCGGCAACGTTTAAAAATACCAATGACACGCTCGCTTTCGTGAACGGTATGTTACAACGGAAAAACTTATCGGAACAACAAAGTCAACGATAACGGAGGAGCATTGGCACGTTAATGAGAAGAGAGCAGAATAAACGTTCGATATGAAACAGTCTATTATTATACAATAAATACATTATACACGCATCGTGCCATCCAATAACAATAATCGACGAAAAAAAAAAAAAAAAAAAAAACTAGGGTTCGATGCCCTGTCCGAACTTAATCCCACTCTGCGTCGACTTGAGCTCTCTCTCGAGTTCGAGCGCCCTTTTCTTGAACGTCTGCGCGAGCTCTTCGTTCTTCTGCGCGCCCTCGCCTCTCGCGTGCATCTGCGAGACGTTGGCGCAGGCGTATGGGTTGTTGTGCTCGCAGGCGATCAGCGACAGTTTGTACGCCTCGGCGAGGTTCTTCTGGACGACGCCTTCGATGCCCGACATGTAGATGCCAGCGAGGAAGAAACAGGCCTTGTCGGTCTTGTACTCGCGACAAGACTTGTCGAGCATCTTCAGTCCGTCGTTGATGACTTTCGCTCTGTCGTTCGATTGAATTTCCGGGGACGAGACTGCGAGGATTCCGGCGTTCGTACAGCCGATTTCGTCGTTGAATTCGCAGCCCTTTTTCATGTAGGTGAAGGCGTCATTCATATCCTTTTTGCAGCCTTTACCTGTCGGTGACGATAGTTTTGGATTTTAGACGTTATTTTACCGTTACGTTGCTCTTTATATTATTACGTATCCGAGTATGGTATCTTGAGCTTGATTGACACTTTATAAAACTGATATTATGAATGAATAAATAATAGGTTTACAATTCGTTGCACATCTTTTGAATGACAGCGATTAAAATTTACTCAATTTTTGTGCAACAGGTCCTGCATTGCGAACAAAAGAGCTATGCGGGTATTATCCGCAGATAGTTGGAATCATTAAAACTTCCGGGCATCGACCGTTTGAATTCTGATGTGAAAATTTGAATGGTTGCCAGTAGCTGGCGACATCTCTGCAGTCCCTCAGCCGTACTAAATTGCAGGAATCGACGAAAGAAAACCAGTGCAACACGGGAATCTCACTTACCGATGAGTTTGTAACCTCCGAACTTTGCGCAACTTCTGCCGAAATTAAAATTATCGCAGTTTTTCTGATAAATATCCGCAGCGCCTTTGAAGTCCTTCTTCAGTGCTTCGTGGTAGTCTCCCAGCAAATGACACACTGAAAATTCAAACGACTTTAACGGTGAGATACGCGTACAACTCGTACGTATAGGTTATGTTGATATCGAGCGCGCTCACCTTCCGGGTTTTTTTCGCCGTAACAGCCGAACTGATACTCGGTGTAGAGGTTCTTCAGGTAGAGTTTGACGTCCTCCTCACTTTTCAGGTCGTATGCCATGTCGTCAATTGATGATTTTCGATAGAAATAGAGAAAACGAAGTTCGATCGCCTACACAAGTACGCAACTCTATGTCGCGACGAGTCGAGCCGCTGGAACGGCATGAAATAGAACCAAGAATGGGAATCTGTATACATATATATATAGAGCATACACTTATATACGTATAGCTGATGACACGCGATAGGCGCTGCAGCCGTGTTTTGGATTCCGTCGACATTTTTATAAACAAAACGTGGCAGGGCATTTTGTTTATGCGGTTACTAAGGAGTACTCGCAGGATTAGTTGACTTTGTGCATAACGGTAAGTTCATCTATTGGATTATTTAACGATTTACAAGGTAAAAAATCTTCAAAAGTTAAACAATCTTATCGCGAAAATTTCGGAGCAAGCTTTCGAACGATAACTTCTTTTAGCAAATGGCTTTTACTTGTCAAATAGCGGTGTATCGTTATCTAAGCTGTGTTTCAACCGCAAAAACCACTTTTGAAGTGCTGAAACTGTGACCGTATAAATACCATATCTGTGGTGCAACAGGTTCCCTGAAGCAAACTCATCAGTTTATTTATTCATTATTTTTTTTAGTTCTGCACAACTATAAAGATGGATCGCGTCGAAAATGAAGATGGAACGGAAGATGCGAAGTTTGAGAACAAGCTACAAACGTTGGAATATCCATTCACTTGGGATATGGACGACATCGATAACGACGGCGTTCTTGCGACAGACTATAAGCCGCACGACGAAGAGGAACTCATACCATTGTTAAAATTGATGAGAATCGTCATGTTGGTTTTTGTGCAAACAAAGGTAAACGAAGACCCTGATAGTATTTTGGAAAACTTGGAAAAATGCGACGACGTTGTGGCCGCGATAAAGGAGCAGTAAGCAAAGATCGTTTTGTACAATCGCGTGTTACAATACCGTTAAAATTTTGTAATAAAAATATTGCCGTTTTCAGGGCGGATCCGAATATTTCGATCGAAGCCGTGATGCACGTTCTCCAGGCGATGCAATGCCACGTCTTCTGGACACTGAACCAAAGAAATCGAGCAAAAGTGATATTCGAGGAAATAAAATTCGTAAGTGCGACCGACAAGATCGGTCGGAGTACCATAAACGCGTGCAGAAGCATAGGCTGGTCGAAATACCACCTACTCGGTACCGAGGAAGCGGTGGATTTTAGTCGCAAGGCTATAGCGGACAATCCCGAGTGCGACCTTTGGTACTTCATTCTTGGTAAGAATCTGCGCCGAATACGTCGAGACTCGTCGGTCGGTTCTATTCCCAACGAGGAAGAGGCGGATGCCTTTCTCAAGGCGTACGAGAAGTCGAAGAACGTCGTCTACGGGATATTCGTGGCGCAGATGTACCGCGAACAGAGAAACAATACGAAAGCGATCAAGATGTACGAGGAGATTTACCGGAGCAAACCCAAGAGTTACGCGGTCTATCTTAGACTCGCTTTGGGATTTCTTCAGTTGATGAACTTTCCGTTGGCCAAGATGTGCCTCGACAAAGTCGCTGTCCAGTGTCCGGATGACGTTATGTACCTGCACTACAGAGGGAAATACCACATGAAGACGAAAAAGTTCAGGGTAAGCTTGGTTCGGTTGATTCAATTATACCAAAAATTATTCTTCTTCAAACTCATTGCATGTGTCATTCCCAGGAAGCGATATATTATCTGAAAAAAGCGGCAGATAGAAACAACTGTCCCGCTGCAAAGGACTATCTTCGTTGCATGTTAAAAGTCAATCCGGATTTTAACGCGACTGAATACTTGCTCACCCTGGTAGAGAGATACAAATATTTGCCGGAAAAACAAATACAAGGCTTGGTATTGGAAACTGCATACAGCTATCTAACTAAAGGGCAAATGGAAAAATCTTTGAAGCACTTTTTGCACAGCATCGACATTGACCCAAAGAGTCAGACTTTAACTGTAAATATGATTCTGATCGTTTTGCAAAATACCGGCGCGAAATTGATGGATGTTAAAAATCTAATTCGCTTTCAGGAATTTTATTCGCTGTTCAGACCAGGACAGAGCCAAAACGTATACAAAATGCTCGCCCAAGAAGTCTTCCCTCGAGTTCGTCAGAGTCACGAGCTTCTAGACGAGTCTGCACTGGAAACCTACGAGGAGCTGAAAAGTTACTACGACGAATACCTCGAAAGCCAACTCCAAGCTGCCCAAACTGCGTTCTCCAAAGTGCGAACTTTATTGAACGCATTTTAATTTACTAGAATTTACGTACACGTATAAGCAATCGAATATGTAACGACATGATGCATTTATATATTTTACTAAGAAAAATCATGAGACTAGAGACTGTATTTTAACAAAGTTTTCCAATAAATGTTTTAGGTAAGCTCGTTAAAAACCAGCGAGAACATTTTCAGCTTTGTCGCCAAAGCACACAAACAAAAGCATTCCGTCATCAGCTAATCAATTTTCACAATCGTGCAGAGCGGATCGAAACGAGTAGCCGCATATAGTGTATCTACGATCTTTCCAAGAATTCAAACAACGCTCGACCGCAGCGCCGCCCGCAAGCTCTCGAGCTTGCGCGCGCTTTCAGCCCCTGCGTAGGAAAGCGGGGTGGCAGCCACCTCGTCGGATTTGCCGGCAGTGCGAGTTCTATCGTTAGACCGTGTCGAGTGCGCGGCTCTGCGGAAATCGTTTGTTAGTTTCAATGACGAGACGCACGCCGACGAGGTGAGTTGTAGAGCCGGTATAACGATATTCGAACCCCCGCGGACGGGGCTTTTCTTTTCGTAACTATGTACACACGCGAGGCGCATCGTACACGGCGCTCTGACGTTTTTCGCTGCTGATTAATTATTCAGGCGAGCTATGCCAACACATTGGCTGCCGCTCTGCAACGTCGGGAGCTTTGCACAAAGTATAGCTGGCCAAGTGTTTGTGTTGCGAGGAATAACGACGGAGATAGCGATTTCGATTCGACTCGATATTTCGCTGCCGCTGAATAATATACACGACGCAGGTGTGCCTTTGTGCGTGAAAAAAAAAAAAAGGGAAGAAAAAAGCTTTCAGTGTAAATACACCAGTGCGAAGAAAGAAATCCAACGACGAAGCTTACGTGTTGCTCGCTCGGCGAAAGTGGAGCGACGCGATTGTATTCGGGCACAAAAATAATGTAATGTAAATCGTTGCGTGCGCCCTTCGGCGATACAAGGGGTGAAATCGTAATACTTTTACACGGCTCCGTAGTAGGTCAGCTCCAGAGGGACACTCGGTCACTCGGTCGAGTATATCTACCCCTTCGAATCTCAATCCACTTTATACAAGATTGTTTGTGAAGTCGAGCCCACCGATAAGAATACACGCTCGTTATCGGCCGGATGATTAGGCATTCGACCTGATTTCTATACTTAACTAGGCTGACCGAATCGTGGGCTACTTTTCGTGTCGCGCATCGAAAACACACATACAAATCCCTCGACTTTGACGATCGTTCAAACGAGCTTCAATCGAGCGTTTAACGAGTTTTTTTTTGCAATCACAACGAGAGGCTATAAAAGTACGATTGAAAGTTTGGCATAAATTAAACGCTCCCCGAACGATAAATAATCCAGGCAGTTAAGCGCAGTCATTCGTCGATTATGAAAAAAGCATTACAGAGCCTCGTGGAAATTTCGAATCCATAACGAAGGAAAAATAATAACCGGTGGTTCAACGGTCGCGCGCGCGCAGTTTCAAGGTCTCGGTTTCGTGAAGGGCTGGGTTATTAAACTCCGGAGAGTCGTGTGTGTGTGTGTGTGTGCGCGCACGCGTCTCGAGTATAGGACCATGTGTTGACCCTTGATATATTTATGTACACGTGTGCGAGATAGCTTTACGTGCAGCCGGCGTGTAGTCTTCTCTTTCGTCATTTTTTTACGGCCGAGAGAGAAATTTCGAGGCTGCTCGCACACGTGTCTACGCGTGAGAATTTTCTCTCGCTTTTCCCCAAAAGCGCGAGTTGTGCATTAGGGAAGATTTCCCGCAGCCGCGAACGACGAAGATGAACGAGGAAAATTAATAACGGCCGTGGTAGCTTCCGCTCGATTATCGTCGGTTGTATAAAGTAATCACGATAGGGAAAATCGCCGACTTGAATTCGCGTAACGAGCTCGAATCGTAAATCTCTCTTAGCGCGGCAAAAATTCTCCCGGAGTCTTTGACGCAAGAGGCGACTCGAGAAAGAGGGAGATAAATTGTCTGATTATTTATACGCCTTTCTTTTTTTTCTTTTTTTTTTTTGCAGATGAGCGAGTCCGTCAAGGTGGCGGTGAGATGCCGCCCTATATCACAGAAGGAGCTCCAGAACAAGTGTCGGGTACGTCGGCTTGCAGCATTGAGAGAGAAAACGACGTTACTTTGGCCTCTCGATGTCAATGGCAGCGATAAGACTTAATTACGCGAATTCGTCTGTGCATTAAACATTCACTCCACGTCTAAATCGATCCAGTTACAATCAATTAGACAAACATTACGCGACGAAGCCGCGTCGTATATATATATATAGTGGGGAAAAAAAGTTGTCTCTATAAAAAGTTGTCGCTCGCGAGTACATCGTCATCTCTCTCGTCGTTCTTCTGCGAATCATCGTCGGCGCTGCTCGGCTCCTCGAAATAATTAGGGTCGAAAGTGGCTCGAAAAAAAAAAGGGAAAGAGCGCACGTGCGTCGGCTGCGTGCGGGCGACGATATGTGCTATAGGCACATCGCGCGAGGAGAAGAGACTACTGTCACTGTCATATCGAACGAATGTAACCTAGCGACCGCTACAAAACACCGAGGCCGGACATTTATCGCTTAAACCGAGTGTGTGCGTTGCGATATATATACGTATATATATATATATAGGTACGCGGCGGCTATGGTTGACGCATTGCTTACTCATCTCGGGGCGAATCTTTGGTGCGATCTAGATGCCTATACCTTGTACACTCCGTTTCGTTGTAAAGAACGCCTGTGAGGGAATTTGAAATTTCGCAGAGAAAAATCGGTTCACGCTCGAGGTGGGAAATCGGTACTTATATATATATATAAGTGCGCGCGGACATGCACTACGTGTGTTATCAGCTCTACACAGCGTTCGCGCCGACCACTTCATGTCCGTTCCGTATCGATTCGACACATATTTCGCTCCATCGATACTCTCCCTTCCGCCGCGGCGACTCGACGCCGTGAATTTACGCAGACGAGCTATGGCGATCGAAAAGTAATCGCGATAGGTTTGAGCAACCGATTCGCTATTCAACATTAATTATACACGTTTTTCTTCATGCAGACGTATATACGCGAATACGATAAGGATTAAAAAATAATCGCACACGCAACGTTGCAGAGGAAACGTTGCATTGCGCATATACGCTGTCTGTCATTGATAACGAGCGAGTCGAAACAAAAAATTCAAAGATGCGATTATCGTGGCTGATGAAAAAAAAAAAAAAAAAATTCCATGTCACCAGAGCGTGGTATCGGTGGACCCGAGCTCGCGCACCTGTTCCCTAGCGGAGGGCGCGAGCCAGGGCAAGAGTTACCAGTTCGACGCGACCTTCGGCCCGGAAGCCTCGACGGAGGCCGTCTACGAGGAGGTCGGCTCCTACGTCGTCGAAGCCGTCCTCGAGGGCTACAACGGTACCGTCTTCGCTTACGGGCAGACCGGCTGCGGCAAGTCCCACACGATGCGGGGATTCATCGAGAAGGCTCTGGAGCACCTCTTCGAGGCCACTTCTACGGCGGCCGAGGACACGAGGTACCTGGCGCTGCTCACCTACCTCGAGATTTACAACGAGAAACTGAAGGATCTGCTGCTGCAGTCCGGGGGTAACGAGAACCAGCTGCAGCTCAAGGTATGCGATTTCTGACGAGTTTATAAACTTTTGAAATTTACGCCAGCTCGCGCGATTTTCACGACAATTCCAATGGTCCTCGTCTCCACAGGAAGACCCAGTGCGCGGAACCTACGTAGCCGGTGGTCTCCGGGAGCTCACAGTCAAGGACGCCCGGGAATGCGCCCGTCTGGTGGAGCAGGGCGACCGTCGTCGAGCAGCAGCCGCCACGAAGATGAACGCGGCCTCGTCTCGAAGTCACGCCGTCCTCACCATCTCCCTCGAAGCAATCGCTATCGAGGGCGAGTCCGGGGCGGTTCGTCGAGGTCGACTCCACCTCGTCGACTTGGCCGGCTCCGAGAGGCAGGGACGAACCGGAGCAACCGGCGACAGACTCAAGGAGGCGGCCAGCATAAACTTAAGCCTGTCCGCGCTGGGGAACGTTATCAGCGCTCTGGCGGCTGGTAACGGCAGACACGTGCCCTACAGGTGGGTTTTTCGCGCGAATTAAACCTTGACGAAACGAGCTTATTATCGAAGGAAAGTCTAATTGGATATTCGAAAAATAAATAACAGGGACAGCAAACTCACGAGGCTGCTGCGGGACAGCCTGGGCGGCAACGCCAGGACGCTGATGATCGCGTGCGTGAGCCCGAGCGACGTCGACGCCGAGGAGACCCTGAGCACCCTGCGCTACGCCGCCCGAGCGAGGTGCATCAAGAACAAGCCCATCGTCAACGAGGATCCCAAGGACGCGCTGCTCAGGCAGTACCAGATCGAGCTGCAGAGGCTGCGCAAACTCCTCGAGTCCAGCGAGAGTCGAGACCAGATTCTCACGCTGCCGGAGCCGAAGATCGCCTTCGTGGAGGAGAACGAGGCCCCGAGCCTCAGGACGATTCTGGTGCAGCCGGCCACGCAGCAGCAGAATGGTATAAAAACTATTGTAATGTTCGTTTGGTGATTCGATCAATTCGACTCGTCTTCGCGAAAACTATAGTTCTAGTGCTGGACTCCTCCCCGAGCAAGGGATCCGAGGCCGACCCGGAGCGCGAGGATCGTCGCCTGAGGAAACGCGAAGCGGCCAAGCAGGAGGTACTCCGACGTCTCGAGCGATTGACCATCGGCGGCGAGGCCCTGGGCGACGCGGAGATTCGCCGGCGTCGAGAGCGTCGACGAAAGCGTCTCCAGGCTCTAGCCGAGGCCCTGGAGCGCAGCAGCCAGGAGGGCAACGGCGGAGCCTTCGAGGTCTACGGCCAGCTCAAGTCCACCGAGGACGCCCTCAAGCGCATGGCCAAGCGAGCCAAGCAACTGGAGGCCGAGGCGGCTGACCTGCAGGCTTCCTGGGACGAGGAGAGGCGGGAACTGCTGCGCCGCGAACTCCTGGCCCAGCAGATCTGCGAGGCGATGATCCCGCACCTCAGGCCCGGCTGTCCTCTGCGCGACGTCGCCGCCGTCCGAGCCGCCGCCTCCTGGTGCACCGAGCTCGGCCGCTGGCGACTGCCCGACCTGTCGTCCAACTCATCGAGGATACCCCTGCCACCGGCCTCGCTCCAGAGCCCGTCGCCTCCCGAGATCAAGGCCGACCTGAACAACAATCACAACCACACGAGCGCCAGCAACGACAGCAGCCTCGACGAGGAGAGCATCAGCGAGGAGCCCATCAACGAGCCGCTCAACAGGCGCGTCAACATCGCCGACGTCTACTTCAAGAGGAACCGCATCGACAAGATCCTCGCCCACGTGAGGGAGGCCAAAACCTTCGGTGAGATACAATTATATCGACATTCTACGAGCGCTTCCTTTGAAAACGATCGCGGTAATTGTACATTCGCCTGATTAGAGCCGACGATTAGGTTACGAAACGTCGACGATAACTCTGCTGTATAAATAAAAAAGAGCAAATGCATCGAATGCCGATGACTATATCCGCGCGTTATCTTTCGTTCGTCTTAGAAAAACGAAAATCCCCATCAGTTTTCTCGTTATATAAACCGAAGAGGCGAGCGCTATGATTTCGAGACTCCGACAAAGAATTTACATAATGACCTCTCCGGGAACAATTACACGTTATCGGAAAAAATGCGCCGTCCGATTTCAGAGTCTTTAAATATCGCTCTGTCGCAAGCCGCGAGGAATTTCAACGCGATATGTAACGATATATATATATATAACGATGTCTCGCGTTCCTCTAAATCAATATTAAGCGACTGAAATTGCATTATTAGCTCTCCCTCGCGACGCTGAATTCTAAGAGCGTCGACGAATTTCCATTAATGTAATATGCATGGCTATACGTATACACACCGCCGCGGTATACTAATGCGCGCGATTCAGCGACACGATTCTCATTTTACGGCTCCGGCGTCGTGTTATGCTAATTGTTCAAGCTCGAGAGCGAGAAGCAATTACGCTCGCGTTTGTCGCTCTCGACGAGCGAATTCTCTCTCGTATATTTTCCTCGAGTATTATACGCGATAAGCTCGTTGGTTGTAACGACGGCTCCTTGTGCTCTTCATTAGCGGCTTTCTCTCGTATATGCGCGATCGATCGCGGGATTAAAAACGTTTTGGAAATAACCGGTCGAAAAAAAAAAATCACGAAGGCCCGTCTACGTGCTAAAACGATCGAGCTCTCGAGGCTATATCTATATAGTCCCTCTTTTTTTTTTTTTTTTTTTTATATCACATCGCAGAGCTCTCCAGAGATGTTTATCGCCGGCGCGTCCAATGTCATCGCGGGCTTCGGCAAATCGTAATTCTCGAGTCTCCTCGCTCTTATATATACGAAGCACGATAAATCAGTGTCCTTCGCTCGAGAGAATTTCGGAAATTACGATATAACGTAACGTGTGTCCACAGACGCGTCTGGCCGACTCAGCAAGTCCGGCAGTTCCTCGGAGGATCTGAATCCGTCGCAGCAGCCCCAACAGCAGGTACATCCGGTGCAGCTGGGCTCGCTGGGATCTCTGAACCTCACCGGCGGCTGGTTGGCCGAGGACCTGCCACCACCGACGGCCGACCTCAATACCGGCACGCCCCCGCCTATCTTCGGAGGACTGAAGCGCAACAACCTCATCCAGCCGATCCAGCATCCCAGGATCCTCGAAGCTCTGCCCTCGTATCCCCACGTAACGGCCTCGGCTCTGCCTCGGAGGCTCCAGGGGCCGATCTCTTGAGGGCAGCACGACGCTGGTGCCGATAGCGACGGACGATGACGTGTACGATATATATATATATATATATATGTATATATATATCAGAGTTTGACAATAATGATCCGGTGCAGTATATACGTATGCGCCTCGTAGAGACTGATCACGCGAGTGTGCATATACATTTGACTTTTTACGACACGCGATCGCGATGAGACTCTCCTCGTTTATATAGAAAAAAATTCATTAGCCGAGTTGCATAAACAAGTTCAGGTGCGAGCGTTATACGCGATTCAAGTTCGAACAATATATACATATATGTGAGAGTCGCTATAATTGGATGGAATGTATACGCGCGATAGGCTATATAATGTATAAGGTCGTTAAGTTTTTCAAGATTTCGAGCGCGGGCTGCTCGTCTCTCACTCTCTACATAACATGTTTATTATAACGCGTTGACCGTCTATACTATTACCTATAGATATGTGTGCGCGCATGAGCGCGCGAGGTTGACGCATCCGATCGAGCCTTTCTGTTAATAATATGTACATAAAAAATGTGAAAGTTCGAGAAACAAATTTTCCTATTCACATGTTTATATTCAGGGCTGCGAATATTATTACTGTATTATTCCCGATTTTCTTGGCCGCATATACGTCGGGACACGCGAATTTACGCATCCTGTGGAAACAACTCTGCAAGTATAAGGTATATTATCCCACACTACTCGCACACCTGCTGTAAATATATATAGAAAGGCCGCGACCTCTGTACACATATGTAAATTTTGTAGATATCCGAAATTGTCGTCAGTGTACATAATGGAAACAAAATAAACGATATCTTTTAATTATACAAGCGCGTAGAGCGATTCATTCGGCTAACGCGCAATGTCATATTCACGCTATATCTGATATATTCAAGATGGTAAGTTTTTGTAAGAGTAACGCACGCACAGCGAGTTCCGTGCGAAAGTCGCGCAGCACAATGGGAAAAAGAAACTGGTTTCGATTTTCAAAACTCGCGCGCGTTCCCCTTTTCGTATATACCTATATATATATATATATATATATATATACGTGCGTAGACGAGAGTAATAATTGAAGCCTCGTCCATAACCACACGGCTTTCCTGAATTTTCCTCGTATCCTGGGGGAGAAAGTCGCGCGGCCGTATACTGATTTCTCTTTATATTCGCGCGTAAATGTAAATTTTTGACGCTTTCTAAGCGATATATGCCTTCGCGTATAATTGTTCGCCGCTGCTCCGAATTCGCGAGGAAAAATTGCAAAATTTATAAGCGACCGATCGAAAGAATACAACGATCTCTCTCTCACTCTGACTCTGACTCGGTACGTAAGTACGTACGTCGCTGCAGACGAGGAGAAAAAAATCGAGCGGCGCTTTCCCCGCTCATCTACTCGAGATCCTTTCACGCGCGCGTCGAGCTGCACTGACCCTCGCCAATCCAGCGGCGCACCGTTACATGCCCATATCCACAAAAATCGATCCGCCGGACTTTTTCCGCTGCTTTAGAGAAAGGAAAATCAAGCGCATCCATAGCGATGTGTACAAAAGTTTTCTATACGCGTATATATGTATATATGTACATACACTCGAATCGGATCGTGTCGTGCGCGCCGCAAAGAAGTGGCGCGACTTGGAGAGAGATAGAGAGCTATGGAACGCACGGATGAACGATCGCGAGGCCGAGCTCCGCGGACTGAGCCAGTCGGCTAGTGTCTGCTGGCCAGTGTACGCGCGCGCGCGCACCACAGACGTCAGAGAGAGAGAGAGAGAGAGTCGCTCTCTGCACAGCCGTTCTGCGCGTATTTCGTATATAGAGTTGTTTGCTCTCTTCTCTCCCGCTCGCATCTGCATTTTTGCGGATTACGGCATTGCGGATGTCCAGTTATCGGGAGTGAGGTTAGCCGCGAGGGGTCATGCTGCGCAGCGATTACGCTGTAATTACCTGGTAATTCTCTTTCTCTCGTATTGTTTTCTTTCCTTTGTTGCCGTCTGCTAGGCAAGCCTCGCGAGCAGTGCGCGCGTTTAGAACGTAGTATAGCTTGACAGATGACTCGGCTCTCGTTCGCAGGCACTCGGTGACGACAACTGCGACGAAGACGACGGCCCGATTAGTGTGCTGCTGCTGCATCGGCTGCTGACAACATGACGTCGGTCTTCTCCAAGCTGATAGACGGGACGTCGCGCAAGTACGGCATCCGTCAGGAGCAGCTGACGCGCGGAGTCGTCGGCGCGGTCACCGCGCTCTATCTCCTCAAAGTCGGTTATCCCTATCTCGCGGCTAGTGCCAAGATCTGCATAGCCCAGGTCAAGGGTCGCGAGAACGCACTCGATAAGCGGAGCAACGGCAGGGTACCGAACAAGCAGCAGAATGGCACGAAGAAAACCGCCGCGGCCGCCAAGGAGAAGAAGATCGTGGGCTTGGACAGGAACTTTCTCAAGCAGTTGCTCATGCTGCTCAAGATCATGATCCCTGGCTGGAGGACCAGGGAAGCTGGACTGCTGACCTGCGCGACTTTCACACTGTTGGCCAGGACCTTCCTTTCGGTCTATGTTGCCACTCTGGAGGGCCAGATTGTCAAGAGAATAGTGCTGAGGGACATCAAGGGATTCTTCTGGATGATGGCCAGGTGGTTCGCCGTGGCTTTCCCTGCCACCTTTGTCAACTCGTCCATCAGATACCTGGAAGGCCGACTGGCTTTGAGTTTCAGGTATCACAGTCGTACTTTAATCAATGGCTTATCATTCTGCAGCAATGTCATTGTCTCTACTTTCTTTGTTTAGAGAGCGACTGGTCGAGTACGCGTACAAAATGTATCTGAGCCAGCAGACCTACTACAGAGTCTCTGCCCTGGATACTCGTCTGGGTGGAGCCGAACAAAGACTGACCGATGATTTATCAGAGCTGGCCAGCTCCGTTGCACACTTGTACTCCAGCTTGACCAAGCCTCTGCTGGACTGCGCGTTGGTTGGCATTGCTCTTATCTCGTTCTCTGCCCGAATGGGAGCTAGAACTGTTCCTGGTAGGTCATTCGATCTTGAGCTCGTTATTTCTTTGTCAGCATTTCCGAGACTCTCTTTATCTGGACTACACCGTTGATTTCAATATTTCAGTCTTGTGATTGCTTATCGTGTAATTAACTGATAAACTATATCAGACCTGTGTAGTATAATATCATACTGTTAAATTAATCTCGACTTCTTGTTTGTCACGCGAATTCACTTCTAATATACCCCGCAAACACTCGAGAATTTAATCAATGCTTTTGATGCATTTTTATAGGTCCACTGCTGGCAGTTGTTGTTATTGCACTTACTGGACAAGTTTTGCGTCTCGCGTCGCCCCGCTTCGGGCAGCTAGTTGCCGAAGAAGCATCTAGAAAGGGAAAATTGAGAGAAGCACATGCCAGGATAAGTGCCCATGCGGAGGAGATTGCTTTCTATGGAGGTCACAAAGCAGAGCACAGATATCTCACGACAGCGTACAAGTCGCTCATTGTGCACTTGCGACGAGTTCTTGCCCTGAAATTAGGCTATGTTATGTTGGAACAATTCTTGATGAAGTATGTCTGGTCTGGAACCGGACTCCTAGTTATTGCTATGCCTTTACTATACACATCGAGCGCTGTGCTGCAAAAAGCGCGCAATACTGACGGAGACGGTGAGTCATTGACTTTTAATTCCGCGCTAATTGCAATGAAGTTGCTTTTATTAACATTTATTAAAACCTCCTCAGGTGGAGTGAGCGAACGTACGCGGTATTTGACAGTTTCTAAACATCTGTTAAGCTCTGGTGCGGATGCAGTGGAAAGACTCATGTCTTCCTACAAGGTATAATACGCGCGATGTTCGATCCTATGCGAAATTACAGTAATCGCTGTTGCTTATAAAATAAAAACATTCCATTCCAGGAACTAGTTGCCCTTGCTGGCTACACCGCTAGAGTAAGCGAGATGTTGGATGTTTTTAAGGATGCTCGTGACTGCATATACAGAAGAAATGTAGTGACGACTTGCCAAACTCGAACGCCTAACGGTACAACTGCGGAGGATCAAAATCTGGTCGAATTCCGCGATGGAATACCAATCATCAAAGGTCAGCATAGGATTCAACTCGATGAATTTTGAGTATAGTCGTCTTGAATCGAGTTTTCGTTGACGTTTTGTTTTTTCAGGAGTCGTCAGGGAAAGCGAAGATGGTAGCATAAGTCTAATCGATGTGCCAATTGTTACGCCAAATTGCGAAGTTATAGTTTCTAAATTAACGCTCGAGGTAAGCAACGTGAATTCGTGCTTCTCTTGATCCATGAACGCGTACTCATTAAACATTTTTATGCTGCAGATTCGACCCGGTGATCACATAATCATTACTGGTCCAAACGGTTGTGGAAAGAGTTCGTTGTTCCGAATAATTTCTGGACTTTGGCCGATTTACGGTGGTATCTTGACCAGACCCGGAGAAAAATACTCAAAGAAAAGTGGCAGGCCGTCTTTGTTCTACATTCCGCAAAAACCATACATGACAGTAGGATGTCTCCGAGATCAAATAACGTATCCAGCAGAGGTGACGAAAGACGAATGTTCGGACGCGAAGCTACTCGAGTTGCTGGATTTGGTTGATCTTCGTGGACTCGTGGAGAGGGAACCCAACGGCCTCGACGCTCTTGGAGACTGGGATTCGACTTTGTCAGGAGGAGAGAAACAACGTTTGGCTATGACTAGATTATTTTACCATGCGCCGCAGTACGCGCTTCTCGACGAGTGCTCGAGCGCTGTGAGCCTCGAGGCAGAAGGCGCCATGTACGAGACTGCTAAGAAGAAAGGAATCACATTGTTAACGATCACGCATAGAGTGTCTTCCCTGTCCAAGTATCACCGCTTGATTCTGCGCTTTGACGGCGAGGGCGGTTGGAGTTTTGGGCCTTTGAACTCGGAGAGTCTGACATTTTTGCAGAACGGCGATAAAGAGGAGAAGAATGAGAACAAAGAGGGACGTTATCAGCATTTGCAGGTTCGTGCGTTACATTTTTTTTAAATTAAAGATGACGTTTTGCAACTAACAAAATAGAAGATACGAAAAAGTTGTTCAATTTCAAAGAATGTGTCATTTTATTGCAGGAGGTTCGGGATTTGCTCAGTGATGAAATTCACATTGGCACAAGCTGAGGGTCCTACGTTACGACGACTCAAGTCCTACGCAAGCTCGTGCACTTTCTCGTCCGTTGCATGCGAGTGTACATATATACTTTTTCAACTTAGATTTAATCTATTGTACAAAATATGAAATTTATTGCCGTATTTTTTATAAAGAGCATGCCAATTATACATTGGACATTAAATTTTATCAAGACATGATATTTGAGAATCGATATAGACGATGAAAAATGTATACTGTACAATCAGAATGACGCGAGTGGATTTCATCCATACTGATAGTTAAAATTCTTGGGTAATAGATAGTTTATATATATATATTGAATCCTTCACTCGGTAAAGTTCATAGTTTTGTAATCATCGAGAAGTAAGTGAGAAAATAGAACTTTTGAGAGAATCAAAAATTGCATAAAAGTTATTCTCCTAACGTAATTCTCTTTATGCATACTATACCGCACTTTATTATGGATAGCTAGGTCAATGATAAATAAATTGAAAAATAGAAAAACTTTGAAAATCCTGAATGCATATTTTAACGAGCAGTGATTAGGGGACGTTGAATTTAACAAATTATATGAATATGGAATATTCAAGCCTTAGAAGAGGTTGATCACACGATAAAGTTTTGTTTTCAATTGTAAAGCGCACAAATTTCAGATTGTTGCCAATTGTTATTTGATAAACGTTACGAAATTTATCCGTGGACATATTTTTCCGATAGAATTTACCGACGATAACTTTGAAAATTGTGATATATGAATTGTGGTAATAAAGAAAATGATTTGATTAAATCGTCTTTAAAATTCTTCAAATTTTTTTTTTGCACAGAGTATTCACTTTTTTTTGCATTCCGCATATTATAAACAAATATTATGTAAATCTAAATAAAGATATTTATAATTCTTGCCAATTCTCGTGTCATTTATTCAACACCTTTACTAAAAAAAAACCACGTTTCCTCGTCAATAAGTAGATTGCACGTTTACCTAATGGTTTTTACTCAATCGGTAAGTTCTCGCTTTGTTGTTCTCCTCCTCGTGTGGGTAAAGAAATATAATTTTCAAGAAGCCGAGGTATAATAAAGGAGGCAATAATCTCAACGGTAATCGAACTGCCAATTCCTCCGATCGTATTTACTAAATGAGCATTTAAATAAATTACCAAGAAAAATAAACTTCTAAGTGCTGAGACAATAAAATGTCGCAGTTTAGAAATTTGTTCTGTAATCCATTTTCTTTGTATAATTTAAATAACTTCGATCGTGCAACGGTAGGAAAAACATTCTTTTCAACGCTTTGAAAAGAAGTGTTCGATTTATCAGAATCTTTTCAGTATAAGCGTATAGGTAAGACGTGGATAGCGGCTACAAGCTCAAATCAAAATGGCGACACTGCTAGCGCAGGCAGTGGATTGAAATTGAGTCCTTTCACGATATTTTAAGAGTAAATAGATGTTTTGACGAAATCGGTCATTCAAACGTATTCTCTTATATTAGAAAATTTTCTAAAAAAAAAAAAAAAGAATAAGCTTCGCGAGCTCTAGCTATAGAGATAAGTTACGCCACGCGATGAAACAAAATACTCTCGGCAAGTTTTCGATGTATCGCATTTTGGGACTCAGGGCCCAATAAGATTTCGCGCCTTTAACAAAATACGCGAATCGCCTTCGTTTCAAGATATATCGAATTTTTCGCACCGGCACGGCCAAGCTCGACTCTCGAGTTACCCCGAAAATCATCCCTCAGCAGCTCTCGGCGCTTCGGAAAAATGTAATTACACTCGCGCGGCGGCGTTTCTTTGTTTTGAAGCGAGAGAGAGAGAGGGGCGATTGAAATAACGCTCGGGGAGGGAAGACCCGCAATTTCCGATGAGCTTACCTCCGGGAAACCCTCCAAAGGCCAAACGTCGATACGCCCGCGCTCGACGGCACCAGTAGCAGCAGCCATCTTTGGGGTTGTACGTATATACGGGTATATAGGTGTGTATATATATATGTATATATATATATAGACAGGTACACAGGGCCTTGTATAATATACCGGGAAGAGTTCGAGAGCGCAGCTAAGCAAACACTGTGCACATTACGCGCGTCGTAGGAAGGAGTTGCAGCGGAGCAGACACTGAGCGCACGAGGGATTAAGGACGAGACGAGGACGGTTGGAAGAGCGGCGACAAGCCTCTTTGTCTAAATAGCCGATTGAATTACAGTCGGGCGCGTGCCAGCCGGCCAGCAGAAGAGGAGAAAGCGTCCACACGTGTTGCGGCGGCCAATATGCCGATCTTCTCTTCTTCTCTCTCGATAATTAAATTTCCCGCTAAGCGATCCTATAGGAGATAATCTCCCTGTCATCTCCCCGTACCGGTTAATCAGTCAGACCGCAGCATCGCGCGAGCGCGGGGGGGATGAATTCGCTATACCCTGGGGTGGAGAGCAAAAAAGAGAGTCTTTCAGGTGCTCAGGGCAAACACAGGTGCGAATTTAATACACGGGCGAGCGGTCGGTAGTTCCGGGAGGATGGGGACTTCCTCTTCCGGCGAAATAGGCCGAGATCGGGTTCGATCGCGAAAGATCGGTTTACCGCATCATTCCGAGCGATCGGCCCTCCGCTATTCGGAATATTACATACCCGATCTCGGCCGGGCTCACCGTTCACTGGACAAAATTATAATCGCCGGCAGCGGCATTGCAAGCCAGTGATCGCTCGTCTCGAGGACCACCCGAGTATCGCGCGCGTACCCGGTAACGCTATCCGAGAGAAGAATATATAATATCGGCCGATCGCGGGATCGATCGCGCTGAGCGAGCGATTAGTATCCCGTGTCGTCCTCTCTTGACTCTCGCCTCGACAAGGGCCGCAGCGCTTATACGACGAGCGCTGTCAGTCTGCCGCGAGAGCTGGCCCAGTACGGACACGTCAAGGCGCTATAGAGTGGTGCTATATATATATATATATATATATATACACAAGGGATGAGAGCGAGACAGCGAGCGACGGTGTTGCTAGTGTCGCGATAACTGTGAATGGAAATACATCTCTCTCTCTCTCTCTCTCTCTCTCTGTGAGAAGTGTGCACGTGGCTCGTTCACGAGGCTACCGATTTTTCGGACTTTTTCGAAGAAAAGCTCCCCCGAGAGCTTGCAGCGATATGACGGAGCCGAGACTGCCTCGCGGTTGCCGGGACAACCAGAGGGGCTGGACCAGCGCATCTCGATAGGCCGGCCCGCGAAGAGAGAGAGAGAGAGAGAGAGAGAGAGACTCGTACACGCGCGTAAATATACGCTGCCGAAGCGAGATAGACGTCGCGCGAGTGTGTGCGTAGCCGGTTGCGCTCGCGCACTGCTCGAGCGAGGCTGAGGGGATGTTCCTAAGGGAAGCTGACGATCACAATTTCGTCGAGATGGAGTTTCTCCAGAGCCATCATTCCGCCAACAACTCCGAGTCGCCCTATACTCTCGGCGCCGGTGAGTACGTTATAAGCGAAGCTCGAGCTTGCAAGCTCTACGCTCTTTGTTTGTTTTTTTGTTTGTTTTTTTTGTTTTTTTACCCCTTAAAATCGTATATCCATTCGCGCACAGGCTCGGTTGGAAGCATCGAGGCAAGCATACCGTCGGCTCTGTGCTCGGGCTCGTTGGGAGGCGAGGACGAGGCGGAGGAGCACCAAATTCACCATCACCAGCATCAAGCTCATGCCGAGAACAGCTTAGCCGGACTACAGGCGAGCTTGCGGCTGCAGGACTTGTCGGAGGACGAGGCCGGACAGCAGCAACATATTCAGGCCAACGGCACCGCCGGACCTTCTGCTGGTGCTCAGGGCCAGCTGGTCGGCGAATTCGGCACCAGCTTCTGGGTCGACGACATGGCTGGGTTCCCGCTGCCGCCGCTTGACCTCGATCCACTGCCTCCTGGACTATTCAGCCCCTGTTCCGGGACTTACAAGTGAGTCGGTTGTACGTGCGAATCTCGCTCGTTCCGGGAACGAGCTGTATAGCGTTTCATTGCAATTAACGCGAATATGTATATCGATTGAAAGTGCACCAGCTACGGATAATTCGACGCGTAAGCCGTACACGTGCCGTGAATCGTTGCATGTTTACCCCGATTTTCCGAATAAACGACTGCGTTACGTTTTTAATCCAAGATATAATGATCAGCCAATCTCTTTTGTTCCCTTTGAAAAAAAAAAAAAAAATAAAAAAGTTGGGGTTGCGCAAGGGGCGACTACATGCCTCGACCTGGCAACGTCAACGGCGAGGGTATGGCCGACGTGCTGCTGTCCCTGAAACACGCGGTGGTGCATCCGGCCAGTCCCACCGGAGGATACTACACCACGAACGGTCTACCGTCGCACGGATACTCGACCCAGGACTACGGGCAGAATCTCGCGGCCGCCGCTGCGTCGCATTACGCTCAAACGCCTGCCATGTCGGTCAATGTTTCCATGAACATGACGATGAACATGAACATGCATCCTGGGTGAGTTGATTTTTCTCTGAAATATTAATCGAATATCGAAATACGCATTCTTTACGTTCTTTCGGGGAATCGGTTGATTTGATTCTATGCGTGCAATCGAGATTTTAGGAAGCGATGATACTCGATTTATTTTTGCACTGTGCAACTCAAATCCAAGAATCCTTATCCCACGGCTTTGAATAAAAATGCCGGATCTTGGATTTTAGACGCGAGATAACTAGTTCTCAACTAAAGTAAATAGTAACTCGTAGTATCGGCGTAGACATTTTTCTCTTTGAAATCAAAAAGTAATTCAAAGTATAGCGCAACAAAAAATAAAAATCTTTTATAGAACAAGCGTGGCTAAAATCCGCTCTTAAGTCACGAATAGGCGAGACTTATGCGGATTTTAGCAGTCTGTGCTATAGCATATAAAATTTTATGTACTTTTTTTCCTTGAATTTACATTCTGATGAAAAGCAAACCTATCTTAATCGCGACAATATTGTTATAGCATTGATTTCCTCGCAAAAAAAAAGGCGTAGAGCAAGTAGTAAAGCTCGTAACTAGTCAGACCCGTCGGACGGACGATTATCTTAGGCAGGAATCATTGCCAAATGCAAGAAATTAAAGCACGTCCGCAAAAATAAAAAGCTCCTGATCAAACGATCGCAGCTAATTATAGCGCACCTCATCCTCGAGCGTGGCGTCTAAATGGCAGCAGCAATCCAGCGGCATACCTACATCCTCCCCCTTCCGTGTCTCTTCCCACAGTTACGAGCAGAACTACACAGGCGCGTGGGGCGTGGAGCCGTTGCTGAGTCCCGCCCCCCAGTACGCCGGGGTCGAGCAGCAGCAGCAGCAGCAGCAGCAGCAGCAGCAGAGGGTGAACCAAGCGGCGGCCAATAGCCTCGCAGCGGCGGCCGCGGCCGCCACCTCCTCCGCTCACCCCCAGCCTCACCACCACCACCACCACCACCACCACCACCATCAGCATCACCAGCAGCAGCAGCAGCAGCAGCAGCAACAGCAGCAGCAACAACCGCAAGGCGCTGGTGCCGAGCTCGTCGCTGGGCCCGGACTGACCCCCGGGGCCATCGGTGCCCAGGACGATCAGGCCAGGCCGAACCTCTGCAGGATATGCGGGAAAACCTACGCCAGGCCCAGCACGCTCAAGACGCATCTCAGGACGCATTCCGGGGAGAAGCCGTTCAGGTCTCTTGGGCCCTTCCTTTCTATTTTTTTAATTTTATACTTTACCAAAATTTACGTGAAAAAAAAAATTGAAAAATAATTCAACTTTCGAAAACAATTCTTTATTTTACAAATCAATACATAATGGAATCGTCGGGATACTATGTAGAAAAAGACTAATTTTAAGATTCTGAATGAAATAAAGCGAAAGAAAACAATAATTAGCGCAGCGCGATGAACGTTGACAAAATAAAAGATACAGGAATAATCGATACTAGGACATTTTAAACAAATGAACAGTGAAGGCAGATAGATGTATTGTATATAAATTTTTTAATCTTTTTTTTTTTTAAAAATACAGTTTGTGTAACTGTCTATTCGCTGGAATTGCAGATGTCACGCCTGCTCCAAAGCGTTCAGTCAGGCGGCGAATTTGACAGCTCATGCTAGAACGCATTCAGGGGAAAAGCCCTTCCGATGTCCCGTCTGCGACAGAAGATTTTCCCAGAGCAGCTCTGTCACTACGCATATGAGAACACATTCCGGGGAACGCCCGTACAGGTACTATCTGAATTACAAATTATCTCATGATTATAAACTAAAGTATATCTACTATATATTTTATCAATTCAGCAATCCGGCGATCGAATCACCTAATACTGGCAAAAAAGCAAATGTTCATGCGATGACGGCGAAGACAGTGTCTTGCTGCTGTTGAAAGGCTTTTCGAAATCCACGATCAATAATAATGCAAACAACGGCAAGACGCTCTCTTCGTTTGATTCAGATTAATGTATATACGCATTATCAAATAAACTCTCATATATCATATGTTATAAAGTAAATGGTAAAATTTTTGCTCGCAGGTGTCGATTCTGCAAGAAAGCCTTTTCGGACAGTTCCACCCTGACGAAACACTTGCGAATACACTCGGGCGAAAAGCCGTATCAGTGTAAATTGTGCTTGCTAAGATTCAGCCAAAGCGGAAACCTCAACAGGCACATGCGAGTCCACGGCGGCTCTCTGACGTGACAAAGTACAACCCTCTGCATGATGGAAGCTGAATCATTGCCACAGTGCTGTCGAATACCTGTCATTCGACTCGGGACGAGCTTACAACGAAAACAGTAGAAACCTCCAACGCAACGACGTCTCACCCTATCGGGAGGAGCCTCTTTCACTCGAGGCTGCGTGATGACGTTTGATTTTTTAGAAAATTAAATAAAAACGAAACGAAATTTTTCTTCCAAAGAGAAAAAGAAACGAGAAACTCGTGTCGCGGTACACGGCGATTATTGTTTTTTACAAAGTGAAGCGCTAGCGCGTGCCATGCGTTTACTTTTCATTAACCAAAAGTTGCTTCGACATTTGCTTAGTGTTTAGAATTTGTTTGGAGATGAATGTTTGCTTCGATCAAATGTACGATAAATTCTAAAACGAAAAGAAACAATGTGAAACTAGTCCAAAGTATCAAAGACTATTGAATATATTAAAAAAAAAAAAAAAAAATCAAACCAAAAGAGGATGGGTGAAACGATTTAGATAACAGACCTGCGGCGTTCATACACCACAGCACCGTTGATTATTGTACAAATATTGTATTTATTATAATTATTATTATTAATTATAATTAATATTAATGTTGCTGTTTTCACCACTTTCAATTCTCATCTTACGTGGCTTTTTACTCATCGCCGACTTTAAACTTTTTTTTTTTTTTTCATTAATTCTTCGCTTTCATCATTATTTTTACTCTCTCAATTTCTCTTAGTCAAATCCGCGTTACTTTTTATTTTGTTACCACTCTTCGTCGACTTTTTCGTTTCGCGCATCTCATATATCCCTATATTGCATTAAAAACGTAATGACATCTCGACATCGCTTAGATAAAATAAAACGCAAACGAGACATACATGTTTCAATATTCGTAGCGAAAAAGTCAAGGAACCAACTGTATATTTTTTGTAAAAAAGATTACTTTTTATTTCTTAAACGGCCATAATAAATGACACGGAGTATCTCGAATTTCGTTCGTATATCTCGTGAATCGTACAATAATTTTAACGTAGAAGAAATAGCGGAATATGGAAAGTTGGAGAGGACAGGAGGGAGAGATAAGAAGGAGATCTTTTCTATCGAGGTTGTATTTTTCAATCTTGGTTCTCATCGATGCATCATGATTTCATTGTCTACAATTAATTTGTCTCATTCTCTCGATTTTTTGTCCACTTTTTATAATCGAAAATTCAAAGAATAAACTCATGTTTTTAATCTTTAATATCTTTTTAAAAACTTTCCCTTCGTTCGTTATCTTGTTTCTTATCGCGCTCACTCGTTCCGTTCATTCTTTTTTTTTTTTATGTATAATAATGATGCATTTATAAGTAATAATATTCTTAAATAAAAAAAAAAATCGATAATATCTCTACTTTATGTACCATACGGATGCACAAGGACGAGTTGGCCCTAAATTTTTAACTCACTTGTATTGTTCAAATTTTTAATTTTTCAAATTCTATTGTATCGCTATATATATATATATACTTAAAACTGAATAAAAGTTATACAGAATTTCAGTATTACGGGTCCACCTTGTCATTTAGCAGCCGTACTTATGTATAACTTGCTTTTCTCTTATGTAGCATACTTCTATTTAAAAAAATGTATATGTCGCCTCTGTCACGCTCAGTTCATTCTTTTCCTTTTCTATGTGATGCTTTATATTGTTTTTCTTTTACCTCTTGCTCGTTCACATACATACGTTCATACATCCTTTCTTTTCCTTACTTTCTTAATGGAAGAAAAAATCAATTGCATTCTCAAGGGGCTTCTTATCCAGTAAAGCTACAATAGAAAGGCCCCCGATAATGTTAGACTTTGCACTTCGACTTTAAAATTGTCTTAAATCACCGTTGATCGGGTTACTTGTTTATTTGCATGGAATGATTTTGGAGCTTACCAAATCAATCGAATGTTTGGAGAATATTTTTTTATTTTTTTTTTATTATTAATTTTATTTATATAAAGATTTATTTTTTGAATTAAATAATATATATATATAGAAAGATTTTAATGTGATCGTGTCATCTATGTCTTTAGCGCTCGGGATAAAAAAAGGTTTAAATCTTCAGAAAAGAACAAAATTATTTTGTCAACAAGTATTGTTGATTTTAAGGTATGAATTATATTATACACTCAAACCAATATATCTAAAAATTTAAGCCACTCAGTAATTTACGACGGTTTTTCTTTTCTTTTTTAACAGTAACACTTGAAACCGAATCGATATGTGTGCGTTTCTAAAATAGATCTTTGCGTATTTATTTTTTACTCACTCGTAAATATATAATTATCATTAAAGTCCTCACTGTCGTAAACGTTGCCGTGAAAGTCAATCGTTTCATATTATTCTTTTTTTCGTTCCACAAAAAAAAATAAACAAAAGTTATGAATTTTTAATTAGTTTATCTAATTAATGCCAGTTTTAAACATAAATTGTTTGTATCAATTATCGATAAAATCTGCGGGTACTGTGTTTCAACGCTTCACACGTTTCTTTACAACAGACTCGTTGTTGAAATCTACCAGCTCTCATTCACAGTCAATCAATTTCTTTCATCCCCTTTAAAAGCATAAAGAATTATTCGTACTGAAAATTCAAAAATAAAAATTCATTAGAATTTACAAATCATATATATTATTTAATTGTATGAGCTTTAAAACTCGTGGTTGTACAAAAAGCTTTATGGAAACATATATTTTTCTCTAGTTTTCAGTACGAAATAATGTTCTTTGTAATCGATAGACAAGCATAACGCGAATTGTAATTGTAATTGTAAAACAAAAGCTACCTCAAATCATTATGTATTTTGCTTTACGAGAATACTTGATAAAATCGGTAATGTTTGCGTCAATTAAGACAGCAAAGCGCCGATTTATACAACTGAAATTTTTCATTTCTTTCTAAAGACACTGTGGCACAGCTTTGATCTTTTTAGAAACGTTCGGGGTACGCTTTGACAATGCTCCTTATTTTGAAAGGTATAAAGAAGCCGCACATTATAGACATTAACGCAGTTAAAAAAACTCGTTACAAATGCGAAAAATTATAACAAGACTAAGACAGATATAAAATTTAAAATGAGATATTTTTTAACTCTTGATATACAACCTGTTTCAAGGTTTCATTTTTCTCAATTCGTAGATTGTCTCACTTCTGTTTGCTTGCAATTTTCTTTATTATCTTAAACACTTATTAATTAAAAATGTTAATATTTAAATCTAAATTTGTGTGATTATAAAGTTTCTTAACAATGCGTGATTGGGAGCATACGATCGTACCTGCTTGATAGAACCAAATATGCTTATAATGATTCATTGACACAGCGGTCTTCTACTTAAAGAAAATAATAAACTTAGAAGAAATTAGTCTATAGATAAACAGATAAACTCTTGACTTGACACCATGAAACCCCTAGAGAAAAATTAAGTCAAAATTTAGACTCCTACAATACTCAAAACTTTGTCAAACTAAAGGTTATTCAAGGAATACACAATGAGTCGCATCGCAAAGCATATAATAAACGGCTCCGTGCCACTTTGACTTGAGCACAGCAAGTCTGCCAATCAATTAATATTCACAATTGCAATGTAAGACGGTATACAACGCATACGGTTCAGAGTATGTAGCTTTAGTTAAATAATAAAATGATAGACAAGTCCTGGGCCATATAACGCGCGCGATCGCGATCGCCGGCACGGAGCACTTGGTCTCGTGTACGCGAAACGTTCTTACTAGAATCTCTTGCTCTCTCTCTTGCTCTCTCTCTCTCTCTCTCTCTCTCTCTCTCTCTCTCTCTCTCTCTCTTTCGTTCCATGTCACGTGTCTCGATGTGTGTGACTGAGTGTTTGTGTCTGTGTGGGGCATTGTTTGTATACATGTATGTATTTGTGGGCATTCTCGACACTCTCACTCTGACTTGACAATATTTAGTCCACTCGTAGCAGCTGCTGCTTGTGATGATGGGTCTTGGTGTGACGGTGACGATGGCGGTGGCGGCGACGAAAACGAAGACGACGACAGTGTCCAAGTAGCAGCAGCAATAGCATCAGCATCAGTATCAGTATCAGCGGCAGCAGCAGCAGCAGCAGCAGCAGCAGTAACAGCAGGGGCATCAGATGAAAAAGACAGGAGAGACAATGATCGGCCACTAGTGTTGCTGGTATCTTGGTGGTATCTGGCTGGCTTGATCTGATATTGCAGTCGACGGTGTTGGTGTTGTTACAGTTAATAGTTGTAGATGTAGTTGTAGTTGTGGTTGTGGTTGTGAATGTTGTAGTGATGGTAGTTGTCGGATCTATGATCGATGATCGCGGCGCCGCTGGAGTGGAGATGCTGCTGCTGGTGGCTCAGGGATGATGACGTTGTTGCTAGGCTGGATAGTTCAGGGTCAACGGGGACTCGGGGCGGGCGGGCTCGGCCGTGGGTCGGGCTCGCTCACTATGCTGTGTGGTAGACCGGCGAGTCCGGCCGGTGGTGGGGCGGAGGCTGGGCCCCCGGAGCCGGCGCCGCCGACGCTCGGGGCCGAGGGTCCGGTCGGGCCCCCGCCGCCTCCCGCCGAGGAGTTGGGTCCACCGGGACCGGCGCCGCCGCCGGCGACAGAGTGGCCGCCCGGTGGCGGGGGCGCCGAGTCGTGCGGGGTCGTCGAGTGGGCCTGCTGCACCGGCAGGGCGCCCGGGTAGTAGCCGCCGTTGATGCCCTCCGGGTAGCTGCTGCGGAGAAAGCGAAAAGAAATTGGCCACTTGGACTTTTTTTATGCGAATTGCTGGGACGACATCTCTCATTTGCTTGACAACAGGTTGTGTCAGCCTTTTTCCGACTTTCTTTTTGCTTTGCTCTCCCTCCCGACTGACTGTCTTATTCTCATTCTTATTCTTATTCTTATTCTTACTCTTATTCTCTCACACCCTCACTCCCTCTTTCGCTCACATTTACATTACTTTGCCTCTTTCTCTCTTTTTGCTATTTCTTTTGCGTGTCATTGCGTGGGATATCTGTATATCTCTGTTTGCTCGTTTATCTGTTTCATTTCACTTTCCTCGCTAATACGAGTCTGTGTCTTAACATCTGCTTGAAAGTCTGTTTCTGCAAAAATTACGGATTGCTTTTTTTCGTAACCGGGCCCAAGAGAAAGAGCTAAGTTTTATCTAGTGGCTAAGT
This sequence comes from Trichomalopsis sarcophagae, assembly GCA_024372645.1. Classification (NCBI taxonomy): domain Eukaryota; kingdom Metazoa; phylum Arthropoda; class Insecta; order Hymenoptera; family Pteromalidae; genus Trichomalopsis; species Trichomalopsis sarcophagae. The sequence continues at coordinate 984,042 of QLSS01000006.1, forward strand.
TGCATTTAGCGTTTCGGCGGTTAAGGCGTGCATGCTACAGTTGTCATGAGTCAAGTTTTTGTTTTCTTTACATATTACATTTCTCGCGACTAGCTTTTAATTAAACAGCACCGAGGCTTGAGCCGTTAGCGTTTCTTGTCTTAATTGTCAGCTTCTCTAAATCGATCAAAGTTTTCGTGCAAATAAGGAATTCATTTTCAGAGCGTCTAAAGCGGTAACAGCTTTATTTGGTTAGCAATTTAAGTAAGAAGTAGTTTTCCAATAGATTTTATTTCACCTCTTTAACAACTGTCACTTTTCACTGCGTATACCACATTATTAATACCTATGTACAAATTTTTACGTTTGACACAGAGAGCTTTTGTTTCTGATGCTTGTTCCGTGAGCGAAGAAAAATTGAACTCTTCTGGCTTGATTGGCCGATTCAGTTTTTCTTTGCTCGGAGATACAAAAGAATCGCCTTAATTGCTGTATTTACATTAATCTGTCAAAAATTCTAAACTCGACGCTTGACGACTGTACTAGTCGTAGCGAATTTCAAGTATAGAAAATTCCTTACCCAGTAGTTGACAGGAAGTATTCTTTATTGACGCAATTTCTCAAACAATCTGGTATACGACCGACTATTGCTCGTCGTATTTCACTCGCAGCCATTTCACGAAGTTCCGTGCAGCTAGCATCACTGTAGAATGCAGCATGAGGCGTGCATAACAAATTTGGTGCATCCTTCAAAGGGCCTGAACAAAAACATAAACAAATTGAGTTACTTCAGAAACCCGACGTATGTAGACACATTGACACAATGACTCTCTCGAATCGTGATGAAACGTAGTGTTTTTCGGAAGTCATGGCACGATATGAAAAATTGAATGATCAAAATTTTTTTGTTTTTAACTATGTTGATAACATTTGTAGAACACAACATCTCGAATGCAAACAACATCAATTGGACAAAAGCAAGCGAATAAGTCAAGCAGGATGAGTTAACTACAGGGTGAAGTAAAGCATTAGGTTAGATATGACTCACATTGCGTAGACTGACCCTGAAAGACATTGTATGGTTCGTTTTCGTGGACATCAAGAGCAGCTGCTCGAATTCTACCCTGTTTTAAAGCAGCGGCTAGTGCATCGTCATCAACTAACCCACCACGTGCTGTGTTTACTAAAAATGCTCCTGGTCTCATCTGTGAAGAGAAACAGAGTAAAATGAAAAAAGCTCGCATGATTTATTCGTTATTGGGCCTAAAAGGAAAGTGCATACCTGTTTGATAGTAAACTCGTTGATTAGATGATGATTGTGCTCATTCAAGGTACAATGTAGAGACACACAATCTGATTGAAAGAGTAAGTCCTGGAAATGATATATCAATTAGAATCACAGAACCAAGTTGATCATTGATGCGCATCGATGAATGAAGTACAATACAAACCTGTAGTGTATAAACCCTTGTAAGGCCAAGGGATTTTTCTATTCCATCGGGAAGGTATGGATCATAAAATATAACATTAAAACCAAAAGCTTTTGCACGCAGTGCAACAGCTGAACCGATCCTGCCTAATCCTACTATTCCAAGTGTGTCTCCTCGTATCCTGGCACACCCTTGTGCTGCTTCTCTCACCTGGTGAAAGAAAAAAGCCATGTAACCAACTATTTGTGTCAACGCAGAACGATATGTTCACCACCTCGGTTCATTCTCAAAGATTGACATACCTGTTCTGGTCCTGTGAATTTTTTGCCTTCGCGAACCATGTTCGCTAGCCAATATGTACGTCTATATAGATTTAGAATGAGGCAAAGAGTGGTGTCCGCTACTTCTTCAACTCCATAGCCAGGCACATTGCACACTGCGATACCAAGCTCACCAGCAGCTTTGACATCGATGTTGTCAACTCCTGAACCAATTCTCACAATGATTCGCAGGGTCTTGAACTTCTCAAGGTCTTCCTTGGTCAGTATAATGGTGTGCCACATGAGAGCACCTACTGCTTCGTTTAGGACCTGGAAAGAAGCAGAGGGTGGCATGGTTAGAATCAGTTACAGTCCTGCAAAAGCAAAGACAGCAGAAGAAGGAGTATTAACCTTTTCGTGTATCTCAGACGTGGACTGTGCATCACAGAAGGCCACAGTGGCAACGTCTTTGAGGATGGGCATCTCGATGGAGCAGTCTCTGCCATCGAGAAGCGCCACCAATGGTCTGGTTTGAATGGGTCCATTGCTGATGGGACCCCTGAGGTTATCCATACGAGGGCGTTTGGGCAACATCTTCCGTTTGTCCATCGGTCAGACAACCCCCCCGAAGTGAATGATTTTCAGCTATCCTCTTGGGCCAAGAAGAAGACTAAAAACAACAGCGGCTGGTCAACGCAGCAGAATCCAATCTGTCTGTTGCAGTGGGATAATTCGCGCTCTTCTCCTACGGCTGTCACACCAACTGTCCTAGCGAGGCTGGCTTGTGGTCGGTTTTAGGGCAGGAACCGCCGAACCTCCAATACATCACGGCTCCGTAAACGCTGCCACCTGCGAATCGGAAAACTAGGCTTGAGACACAGTGCGTGTTGTACAACAGGCGCTTGGGTTATGGAGAGCGAGAGAGAGAGAGAGAGAGAGGGAGCGCGCGCGGAGACGCACCCGCACACGCAGGCAGGAGGAGAGGGAGCGAGAGAGAATTGGAGGTTAGAGTCGAGCAACCGAGCGAGCACAGCGTGCGACCCGCCTCGTAACCGCTCGAATTCGAACTAGGCGAATTCCCGGCAGCTTACCTCGGGGAGAAACGAAGATCCGGGCTCGCCTGAAGCTCCGTTACGAGCGAGCACGAAGCGGGAGAAAGGCTGCGAGAGGAACGCGCGCGCGAAACGGCTCTGCCAGAGGCGTCCTTTCGGAGCTCTGCGAACACACGCACTCTCGAGCGAGCAGACTCGTATCGGAGCAATGGATCTCACGCACGCACAGGCACACTGCACTCGGGAATATACAACGCACTGTTACGCGGAAGTTGCGCTCCGAGTCCTGGACGGCGCGACGTAGAGCTGTCTCTATCCTACGAGATTCCGGAGAAGGAGCGGCGGCGGCGGCGGCGGCGGCAGCAGTGGCGGCGGTGGACTGCTACTGGCCGAGAGAGCGGCGTCGTGTCTCTCCTTCTCTCTCTCTCTCTCTCTCTCTCTCCCCCGTATTGCCGCTGCACGAAATCACGTTGCGGAGGAAGCGGCGGCGCTGTGTCCCACTCTCTCTTTCTCTCTCCTTCTCTTTCGGAGACGCGCCGCTGCTGCAACGCTCTCTCTCTCTCTCTCTCTCTGCACCTATACCGAAAACGACGCTCGACTCTCTTTCTCTACAACTCTCTCCGAGCACTTGCTGCGTCTAAGTATACGCTGTATACGTGTACGCGTATGCTTATGCGGGTAGAGAGAAGGCACAGCAGCCGGCTAAAGTGCGCGCGCGCGCGTTAGCAGGAGAGCGAATTTATAGGTTAAACCTCGACGCCGGTGCGTGTGAGTTGTTGAATACAGAGAAGCGAGCGTGTGTAAAGTATATACAGCTCTTTCTTTCTCCCACCCGGCGCGTACACGAGCGAGCGAGAGAGACGCTTACGCACAAACGGAGAGTTAACGTGCGATCTTTCCTCTCTCGGTCTCGGTCGCACTTTACGTTTTCTCTCTGTCTCTCTGCGGCTGGGGCAAACGTTTGCAGGACGGTTGATATAGCGAGCGAGCTGCGCGTGTATGTGTGTGCGCGCCGCCTTGGTCACTGGGTCGACGTTTTCAGAGCATTTTCGAACTAATTGTTCGGCCGCGCCGCGCTCGATATCTCTCTCTCTCTCTCTCTCTCTCTCTCTCCCTCTCGGCTCGCTCATCCATCCGATGATGCGGGCAACGAAGCGGCGGCCGAGCGAGAGCGAGAGGAGAGCGCGAGCAGCTTATTCATGAATGATGACGATCACCGAGTGTCAATGAGCGCGCAGCAGCAGCGGCACGTGTTTTCTCCGAGTCTCTGTCAAAGTGCGATACACAAGAAACTATATAATGCAACGCTCGTCGTCGAGGCTTCGCTCTCGACATATTGTTGTTCATCCGCGCGGCGGTGCGCGGCGAGAAAGTCAAGAGAGCGATATGTGGCGCCCTCCGATGCGTAGAAGCTTCTTCCAATAATTGCAGGAGGGACGAGTGTACGACGACGGGAAGGGGAAAACGCTGCCGCGACGATTCCGCTGCTGCTGACTCTGTCTGCGTAATAACGTGCGTATACGGCTATTCGCGGAAGCAGCTCGATTACTGCTGCACATGCAAAAATCGAGGACCTTTACTTGCGGAGACTAATCGCTCTCTGGCTCGCGCGCGCGCGCGCGCGCGCGGCCGATGACGCTGGCTTGTGTGCGGGTATATATAACAGAGAGCGCTGTATTATATAGATGTATAGACGTAGGTATAACGGAGCCGCAGAGAGAAGGAAGTTTCGAGCGGCGGGAGAGATGCTCCGAGGGCCAAGTTATCCAATTATTGTCTAACCTGGGAGCGAGAGAGATAGAGCAACTTTGCGCCGAGTTGCCGCGGAGAGAGAGAGAGAGAGAGAGAGAGAGGAGGGGGGAGGGCTGAGCGTGCGGCTCTTCAATCGAGCCGCGATAAAGTAAACTTTCTTTCGAAACTCTCCTCGCCCCGACGACGACGACGACGACGACACGCTCTCTTTCTAATCTCGCTTCTCTTTTTCTATTTCGGTGTATACAGCCATCGCGAGATTCGCGCCTACAAACACGAGGCTGTTTAGAGACGAATGTACGGATGTGAATGAACGCGTGTCGGCGGCCTATGTGAGTGTGTGTACTGTGTAGGTGGATGGCGACTATAACGGAGTTCGCAGCTCCGAGAGTCTGCAGAGAGAAGCAAAGTTTCGCAAGCAAGGGGAGGGGGCACAGGAGGGAACTTAACTGAGTTAACTTTGCTGCCGAAGCAAACTTTCCGCCAACTTTAAGTAGTCGCCTCCGTCTCGCTCTTTCGATTCCCCTTCCTCTTTCGCTCTCTCTCTCTCTCTCTCTCTCTTTCTCTGCCGACCTCTTCTTTTCTTTCGCTGGTTCTCTCTTTCTCTCCCGTGCTCGCGCGCTTTATTTCCTCATTTTCTCGTTCGCCCGTGCTTCCACACTTTCCTTCCGCGCCTCTCTCTCTCTCTCTCTCTCGGAATGACTTTCGATCAAATTTCCAGCAACGAATGTTGTTCTCGACGACGGTTGGTCAATGTACGATGCGTGCGCTGCACTTTTTTCGATCGCTTCCGCGTGCACTCGGCTCGCTGCTCGGTTACGTCAGGCGAAAATTCTGCAACTCCTTCGAAAAGAAGCCGAGCCAGTAGAGTGTGCTTGTTTATTTACCCTCGAAACGGCCGAAAACAGAGTCGAGATTTCCCAAACAAAAAGAAGAAGAAGAAGAAGAAGAAGAAGAAGAAGAAGAAGAACAGGGATTAAACAACAAGTCCCGAGAGCAAATAAAATTCAAGTTGGATAAGTGCGGAAGATTCGGGGCCGCCGCCGCCGCCGCTTCGGCAAAGTATATATAACCCGTTTGGAAGTTGTGCGAGCGCGAGGGGAGAGAGAGAGAGAGAGAGAGAGAGAAGAGTCGGGGGGCATCAGAGGAGGAGGAGAGCCGAGTAAATGAGGTGCACGCAGACGTGCAGCAGCGGGAGACTCGTTCTCCTCCCTTCCCCCCACCCCTTCCGGCTCTCCGGAGACAATATATAATACAAGCTGCGCGAGGAGAAGTTTGAAGTTCGAGATATTTGACCTTCGCTAGCCGCGGCGTTGATTTTTCCCTACGTGTATACGCGTACGGCATAAAGAAAGCCTCTCTCGTGCGCGCACGGCTGTACACGAGGAAGAATGAGAGAAGAACCGGTCGCGGTAATTGCCGAGCGAGCGAGAGAGAGAGAGAGAGAGAGAATAAAGCAGCGCTGCAGCGGCACGGGACTTTGCGCGGGATGGCATCTTGACTCCTAGTGGCAAAGTGCGCCGGCTGAAGCAATGGCCGGCGAGCCGCCGCCGATCGATGTCTCGCTTCTCTCTCTCTCTCTCTCTCTCTCTCTCTCACTCCGTTCCCACCCTCGCGCGCGCCGGGCTCTTGCTTGCTTGCCCCCTTCCAGCGCGTGTTATATACACACAACTTTACTCCCTTCCCAGCTCGGCTCGACGGCAACTAAATCAGCGAGCTGATCGTGTCGAGGCATTTACCCGCGCGCGCCCTCCGCGCTTCCTCTGCCCTGTGTGTGTGTGTGTGTGTGAGCGCGTGTACGTGTGAAGAGCCGCCGCCGCGACCGCCGAGTACAGATATTGAAAAAGTACATCGTCGGTGTCAACGAAGGATGGCCGAGTGTGTGTGTGTGTGTGTATACACATGCGGGGATGCGCCGCGCGACACCGACGGATCGATGCCTTCGTATCAGCTGAATCGAGCGGTCGGTGCCGCGCTGCAACAAGGGACACATGAAAATACATAACGCTGCGCCGCCGGCGGTTAATGCGCACCTCCGAGAGAGAGAGAGAGAGAGAGAGAGAGAGCGAGAATACATACGGGTCGTCGGGAGCTGAGTAAGCGAGAGCGTTACGTAAGAATGACTGCGCTCTCGCGCAGTACGGTGCGAATATTTCGTAATGCATCGCGCACTGCACTGCGAGCCGCTAATACTCGTATATATACCGCTGACGCCGATGATCGGCCGCCGCGCTCTAGTTTTCGACGAACGCGTGGGTATATTATGTATATATAGAGACATTAGCGCGCGAGCACGTGCACGCACGCGCCCCCTCCTCTTCTTCCTCTGGCTGGCTGCACTGCGTATTATAGTCCTGCGCGAGAACGACGGCACGTGTGTGGGGCTGCTGAGAGCGCTTTGCATGCTATTATCATCATCCAGCACCGAAAACTTTTCCTAGACGCGCGATATTTTTAATCGTCTCCGGAAGCTAGAAAGTTCGCGCGGACCGTAATAACCGCCGCTCGGCAACTCGTACAGTTCTACACGACCAGCTCCCTGTACTGTACGTATGTACGACGTACGTATATATGGTCGGCAGAATTGCAGCAGCGCAGGTGCATATAGTCGTCGCGAACTTTCCGCAAAGTTATATCGTACCGTCCGTAATTAATTAGGAGCCAGCTCGCGCGACGCTCAAGTTCAAGCCACTTGCTCGCTCGCTCGCTCGACGAGGCAAATCAAACAACAACAACAACAACAAACAGCGGAAAAAGTTGAGCTCGCGAATTGAAAAAAAAAAGTCTCTCGCGCAACATCGGCCGAAGAATCAAGTTGTCAATTGGCTTGTGGAGCACGCGCTCGTAAATCACTCGATCTCGCCGTTCTCGCTGCGCTGCCGTGTATACCTATATACACGCCGACGCGAACGTAGAGGGAGAGACGCGCACTCGGTGGGAGAGAGAGAGAGAGAGAGAGAGAGAGCTAAGCTGTGAGCGAGAGAGACGGAAGGATTTCGTGCGAGCGCAGAGGGACGCTGCTGCGCGCGAGGACGCTTCTGGAATACCATTCATTTATCAGCCCCACCTTCCGCGGCGCGCACGCATCATCTCTATCTCTCTTTCTCTCTACGCTTCTTCCTTCTCTTCGCGGTCTGTGCGCCGAGCGCGTTGTATGTACGTTAGCATGTCGGGGGGGGGGGGACCTCTATATCCTATGCGTTTCGCCGTTGCGAAATCCTGCGCGCGCGCTGCTGAGCGCCGATAAGTGCAATCGCCGCCGCCGTTGCCGCTCGAGGAGAAAGTGAGTAGTAGCCTGTGCGTGTGCTCACTTCCGCCGCCGCCGCCGCCGCGGCGCGTATTACATATATCGTACGTAGCGGAGAGAAAGAAAGAGAGACAAAGAACGTAAAAAGCCGCGGAAAGAAGGGATTCCAGAAGGCGCATCGTGTATACGGTCCTTCGCCGCGCGCGCTAAGGTCAGCCATGAACTTGGCTTCGTGGAAAGATGGCTCTGACAAAGAGGGAGGCTGCGCCGCGTTTTTTCCCGCCCTCGCGCGTAAACAAACCTGCGTGCCTCGCGCGGAGAGAGAGAGAGAGACGACGCAGACACGAAATCGAAAGAACCACGAACAGGTTGGCCGTCCCGCCATGTCTAAACGCATCTCCTCTCGATCTCTCTTTTCCCCCGGTTGCAGCGTACGTAGGGTACCTATACCCCGCGGAGAAAAAGTGCCGGCGCGCGCTGCTCCCTCTCTGTCTACGCGCGCGAGAAAGACTCTCTTTCTCTCTCTCTTTCTACATGCATACGTGTATATTCGCGCATAGCGCGTGTATCACTGACCTGTCGGATGGGAAAGCGCGAGCTGCTGCTGCTCTCCTCTTGCTGCACTGCACACTCGCACGACACAGTTATATATACTTTATATACACAGGCACGTAGACCGCGGGCGCCGCGTGTCAGCCTTCTCTGAGCTGCAGGACTCGGCGTGTCTCACTTGATTATCATTCCCCGCGCGCAGAGGTTCTCGAGCTGCTCGACGTGCGTCTCTCCGCGGGTGTGTACGCCTATCTGGATTTTGCCACTTGCTGCTACCTACGACGACGATGACGATGTTGGTCTTGCTCCCTCCCTCCCACGACGGCGACGACGACACGACTCGGTGCTGCTTAGCGGCGGCGGCGGCGTCTTCCGTCGTCGCGGCAGCACATCAGAGAAGAGTCGCACACGCACTTTCTCCCCGGCACCACTATAGAACACGATGCTGCTGCTGCTGCTACTTGGCTACTCGGATCTGAGCAGCGACGGCGCGAACGAGGGAGAGAGACGGGCACACGGAGAGGAGGCGCACCGACACACGGCGACTCTCTGCGATCGCTTGGAAACTCACGCTCCGTTGTCTCTCTCTCTGCGGCGGCGGCGGCGGCGGCGGCGGCGGCGAATATTACAGTCCGATGATGTCTTTTCGAGAGCAGGCAAAATGGCGGCAGCCGGCGATCGCCTCTCGCTGCTCGACTCTCGAATCAGCGTGTCCTGTAGATCGCTCTCTCGACACGACGCCGCGCCGACGACTGCCCTCCCCCACTTCTCGGCGCTGTTCGCATCGGCCGACGCTGGCGCCATCGCCGCGCCAACCGCTCAACTACCTTTGAATTCTCCCGCGCTTTTCATCGATCGGGCTCGTACAAAACGCCCTCCTCTCGCAATCTATAATCTCGACGAGCGCTTATTAATCACGTCTCCGCGCGGGGTGATTACGCATCCTTTTTTCATGAACGCGCTGACAAACGGAATAGTAATGGGCAACCAGTCGCCGGGGGTAAGTACAGAGTCGGCTGAGGATGGCTCGATCGTTCGACGAGTACACGTTCCTCAACAGATGGGGCCTCACCTTCCTGGGCATATGGAAGAGCGACGCGGAGGCTCGCGGGGGCCCGCTCTGGAGGTTCTTGCACGGGCTCCACGTGACCATCCTGTTCACCCTGTTGATGCTGCTGCTGCTGCCGCAGTGGATGGACATGTACGTCCTCTGGGGGAACATCGACGCCAACGCCGAGACTTTCGTGCTCAACGTCTTCACCATCACGGCTCTGCTGAAACTGTGCTGCTTCCTCTCGGCTCGGCAGGTTTTTGAGGTATACCCGAAAGCGTACTTTTACGTGTACTATTTAAAATTCGAAATGAAGCAAGTTGTAGACACGATGAAGGAGAACTGGAGAGCAACGATGAGCGGCGACGAGCCGGGACGGAAAATACACAGAGAGATCCTCCTGGACATGGCCGGCAAAGCTCGGGATTACACTAAACGCTACGGGTTGCTGATGTACTCGACGGCTGCCATGTATTTCGTCTCGCCGTTCCTAGGCATGCAGCGGGATAACGTTCGAATCCGAAAGTACCCCTTTTTCGGCTGGTACTATTTCGATCGGTTTTCCAATCTGTACTACGGGATTTGCTACGCTTCTCAGGTATTGTTGCGCTCGCGAAAAAAAAAAAAAAAAAAAAAAAAAGAAAAACTGATGCGTTTTAATCAGGTGATTATCGGCATCGTCGTAGGGACATCCAACTACGCTATGGACAGTATATTCCTCGTCGCGATCTACCAAACCTGCGCGCGACTGCGAATGCTCCAACACGATCTGAAGAAAATCGGTGAGGATCGGGACAACCGATCCCCCGAAGAGATCGTTCAGCTCATACGTCTACATCAACGGGAAATTCGGTAGTACGAAATAATTCTCGACTTTAACGCGTACAGGTCTTGATTAACGGTTGCGACGTTTGATAAAAAGGGACGCGAATAAGCTCACCGAGATCTTCAACTGGTCAAGCTTGCAGCAGTTGCTGGTCAGCTGTGTCATCATCTGCATAATCGGGTTCAAGCTGATCATAGTGAGGCTACGCGTTTGAACGTTATTTTTAGAATTTCCGTAAGTATTTTTCGAATCGAATTTCTAGGCGTTGAACGACGGCGGTTTCGAGTTCCTGGTCTACGTAGCCTTCATGTTCGTCGCACTTCTTCAGATCTTCCTCTACTGCCGACCCGGCGATGAGCTGATCGTTCAGGTAACTTTCCCACTCTACGAAAAAAGATGTATCGTCGGTAACAGTTCATTCGTTGCATTTCAGAGTACGGCAGTCGGTTACGCAGCTTACCAGTCGCACTGGACTTCACTGGACGCCGAATCGATTCGCAAGATAATGTTCATGATTCTTCGCTCTCAGACGTCGCTCAAAATGACAGCTGGAAATTTTTACATACTGTCCTTGCCCAATTTCACAATGGTATAGAAATGTCTATTTTTTCGACAGATTTCTCACCAGCCTTCCGTACCTGTATTGTCTTCTCTTCTAGATCCTGAAGACGTCCATGTCATTCCTGTCGCTTCTTCGCGCCATGTACAGAAAAAGCGACGATTCCGGTTGATGTGTAACGTTGATGCGTAAAATTTTATTTCTGTATACACGACTTGTATTAATAATAAAAATATTTATCTCGCTTACCATAACAACCTCGTTAAAGTGTTACACTCGAAACAAATGCCGATCAAAGAAATAGCTGTGTATAAGATAAACCGCAACAAGTGCAACACACGCATCAAACTCGAAACAAGTGAAACTCGAAACAAAGTTTCCCATCTGCTCACGGTACTAACTTCCAGCGAGAGATTACCGTAGAGCGATCGCATAAGTATAAGTATATAAGTATATATATACACGGAAAGGAACAGCGGAACGCGGTGCATTGGCGCGCGCGGATGGCTCGCAGCGCCATCTACTGAAAACAAATATGGTGGCCGGCAATATGCCCTATGCCTGGCCTGCTATGGCACGCCAAATGCTTCTTTCGTTGCCTCGGCTCCCGGGCCGCATTATGTATTTCTCGTCCGGCTGAGGCTCTCCGCCCGACCGAATGTGTGACTCGGGTCGAACGCATTTTCTTCGTGCGCTGCGCGGCTGATCCCGAATCTCTTCTCTCCCACTGTCGTAACCAAGCAGGATATAAGTATATAGGTGAATGCTTTTCTATCGCGACGGTTTCTCTGTGCGCCGTTGATAATATACACTCCCGCGAGAGATCATCATAAGTCTCTCGCGTTAATTCCTCGCGGTTTGGCTTACATAATGCTCGGCTCGATGAAACTGCATCGATCTCTCGGGATGACACTTGTGATGCGCTCGACGTTTATGACGTCGGCTGCACAGAGGCTTTCACGTGCGTGATATCCTCTGGCTGATTGTAATTTTCTCAGTTCATTTTGCTCGATGTGGTTAGGCAGACTGGCGAGGGGTCAAGGTTGGACCGGGGGATGATTGTAGGGTTAAGGCTTAGAGGAGGTTAATTTAGCTTGTACTCAAAGGAGCTTTGCTTTTCTAGACTCTACGTGCTGTTATGACTGATCGAGCTCGAACGATGGGACTGGAGCCCGAGATGGCTGCTCCTCTGCACTTGCAGCGCCTGGAGCGCAGCTTGAATATACAACCTTTCTTGAGTCAAGTTAACGCGCTCTTTCAGGATCAAATCAGGTATTGTTTAATTCACGTTGGTATTTGTTGTACTACTATAGGTACCTTTGTTTACTTGGGTCTTGTGCTTGCAGCGACGAGAACGAGTCTTCTGAGGATGATTCGGCTGAATCCGATACTGATCTCAATGAGTTGATATCGCAAAAAGATGGTCTGTTTCCTACTCTTGAGTCGATATATCACCGCTACTTTGTAAAAATACTCATGATTTATCTTGCTTTGTAGAAGAGAGGAACAACAAACTTAGGTTGTACAATATGAGTAACGTGGGCGACGAAAGAAGGTGGCTACAGGATATATTACTGAGCGATGGTTCCGACACCTCTTCCTCGGAGTCAGACTCTGACAGTTCAATCACAGAAGAAGATTTCCAAGAGATGCTGAAATTTCATATGTTGAAAAAGAAGTATCAAGCCAAGTTCTATCAGAAACCAGAAGTAAGGCCATACTGCTCTCGCAGTCATTTATTAAGCTAGCATTCCATCACTAATTGTATTACATGATCTTGCAGAACATACAGTATCAGTATTATGGAGCAGGTTTATTGTCTAGCCATGACAGGTTCTTAGAACATCAAAAGCTCATAGTTGGTAATAAAAAGAAAAAAGAAAAGAAACCGGAGAAAAAAGTTGTCAAAATAAAGAAAGAGAAGGCAATGCACAAAGCAGGCCACGATATCAAGGTAACTTTTCAGTCTCAAATTAGTACGCAATACAGCTCTGTAGCAAAATTTAACTTTTGTTATACATTAGGATCAAAAATATGCCAGCGACAATTGGGATAAAAGTACATCACAAGAAGATCAACTGGATGAATCAGAATTAGAATTAGTTATGAAGCACCAACCACGTGGACGTGGTAGAAAAAAGCATAACAATAAAAGTCCAGAAGTAATGGCAATGAGAAGACGAAAAATTTGGATGATGATGTCTAAAAAGGAGCTTGGTAAAGTTCAGAGAGCTAAGACCAATAACCACAAAGAAATGCTGATCAGTTGTAAAAAGGTAGCACAGCATTGTATGAAATATTGGAGGCAGAAGGCCATGCAAGTAAGTTTTGTTTTTATTTGATTCGTTCTTTATATCACATCAGAGAGTGAGTACATTCTAATGCAAATTACTGTTCATCAGTCTCAAAAAAATATGAAAGAAACGATATGGAGAGCGAAGAGATTAACCAGAGAAATGCAGTCTTATTGGAAACGTTATGATCGTGTTGAGAGGGAAACTAGAAAAAGGCTGGAAAAAGAAGCTGAAGAACAGCGAAAGATGGACGTTGAGCTGATAGAAGCTAAACGACAGCAGAGGAAACTTAATTTTTTAATCACGCAAACAGAATTGTACGCGCATTTTATGTCGCGCAAATTAGGAAAAGCTTCTCCAGAAGAACAGTTACGGATCTTGAATCAACTGGATGAAGAAAAGAATCCAAGACTTGCTGGAATTGATGATTATGACAGGTTTGTCTTTCATTTATATACAGTTGTACATTCTCACGTTTGAACAACATCTCCAATTGCTACATTTTATCATTGCCAGTGAGATTATGAAGCAAAAAGCTAAGAAGAATGCGATAGATGCGTTTGACAGCGAAAGAGCGAGAACGCGTCAGTTTGATCCATCAACCAATCAAGAGTTGCGATTAAGCGATACACCGGAAACTATGGAGCATCCTCAGCCTTCTATTTTCAAAGGAAATCTAAAAGGTTATCAATTAAAAGGAATGAATTGGTTAGCTAATCTCTATGACCAGGTTTGATACAGTTTTACCAATAATTTGTATTGTATCGTAACTTGTCGATAATAATGCCATATTCGTTTTCTAGGGTATCAGTGGGATTTTAGCAGATGAAATGGGTTTGGGAAAAACCGTGCAGTCAATCGCTTTTTTGTGTCATATCGCCGAAAAATACTGTAAGTCCACAGATTTTACTGCATTAATAAGAGTATTTTTTAACTTACGTTTCGATACGTTTTTCAGCTGTTTGGGGTCCGTTTCTGATAATCTCACCTGCTTCGACGTTGCACAACTGGCAACAAGAAATGGCGAGGTTCGTTCCACTTTTCAAAGTAGTTCCTTACTGGGGTAATCCTCAAGAGAGGAAAATCTTACGACAGTTTTGGGACACCAAAGATCTGCACACGAAAGAAGCGTCGTTTCATGTTGTGATAACAAGCTACCAGCTAGTTATTACCGACTACAAGTATTTCAATAGGATAAAATGGCAATACATGATTCTAGATGAAGCACAAGCAATAAAAAGCACAAGCAGGTACATTCTAAACTTCTTTTTTTGCTTTTTTATGATCTGGATTCAAGATTTAACTTTCCTTCTTAAAAAAATTTCAGTATGAGGTGGAAACTTTTATTAGGCTTCAGTTGTCGCAATCGCCTTTTGCTCAGTGGAACACCAATTCAGAACAGTATGGCCGAGTTATGGGCTCTGCTTCACTTTATTATGCCCACACTTTTTGATTCCCACGATGAATTCAACGAATGGTTTTCAAAAGATATCGAGAGTCACGCAGAAAATAAAACTGGGATTGACGAAAGTAATTTACAAACCTTTCTGAAAACAATAAATAATCTTCCGTCGTTATAACTGATTTTATGTATCTTTCAATTTCAGAACATTTATCGAGATTGCATATGATTTTGAAACCTTTCATGTTGAGAAGAATCAAGAAGGACGTAGAGAATGAGCTGTCCGATAAAATTGAAGTAATGGTGTACTGTCCACTCACAACAAGGCAAAAACTGCTTTACTCTGGTAAGTAGCAATTTTGCAATAGAATTTCCGGAGATTTGCAATAGTCAACATGATTATTCTTTAATTTTGCAGCTTTGAAAAAGAAAATTAGGATAGAGGATTTGCTACACTACTCAGTTGGAGATAGTGCAGCTAATGATAAAAACTTTACATCGAATTTGATGAATCTAGTCATGCAATTCAGAAAAGTAATTTACCCTTTTATATAAGCAAGAAAATTGCCATCCAGCCTTGTACAATCTGCTAATATCAGTTTTTCCAACCAGGTTTGCAATCATCCAGAACTTTTTGAGCGCCGAGATGCAAAATCGCCCTACTTCATGCATACTGAATCGTTGGAATTGCCATCTCTTTTGTATAAAGAAGGTATTATAAGCTCGGCTATGCCGTCCAAAGACCACTTACTGTACAATAAACTTTTTATATTTGCTACTGAATACATTCATCGAGCATTATACGGCGAAGATCAAGAATCGAGGAATTGCTTCTCGTTTAGTAGATTTAGTAATTTATCATCACAAGATATGAATAGTATTTTCATTACTGGTATAATATTCAGGTAAGATGAATTCCTGATTAGTTTAAAAAAATAATATACATTTTCTAGGCTTGCTCAAAAAAATAATTTGCTTACAGGTTGTGCCACGCGTGGCAGCTGAAGAAAGCCATGAACGTAAAACAGCACTGGGAGGATTGGCCAGAGAATTCGAGTTTGATTTCTCCGAGTGTTATGTGGCTACTGAGTGAAAAGTTGAACGCATCTTCTGAAATTGCTAGTGATTTGATTTTCAGCAGAAAGATTCTTCAGGGCGAAACTGTATATACTCACGTTACACATTCAATTCACTCGATGCCGGAGACGGTCGCTCACAGGATACTCCGTAGTAGTAAAAAAGCTAATCAGCCCATCAAACTCCAGAGATCCGTTTGTTCCGTAAAGATAGAACAGGGCGAAGATCTAAAGGTTCCCTTGCTACCCGAACATCCACATGTTCCGAGAGCGCCAATTCTGAGGCACTGTCAACCTACGACCCTGCCCACGTTCCTGTGTGATAAAATTCCTAAGGTACTTTCATTTTACGCTAAAAATAATTCAACCCTTTTTTGGCGATTTTTAATTTTCCATTCGTCTTTCCAGGTTATTGCTAATTCGAGAAAAGTATATATCAGTCATTGTGCCGCGTCTCGCGAGTGGCAGAGACTTGAGGAGTGCGGCGGTTTGTTTGCCAAGAGAATTCTGTGGCTTGGCTGTGATTTAGCGCAAAATGTACCCAACAATCGAATACACCTGCGCGTCACACTCCCGACGCAATTCTCATATCAAGAAGTTGGTGGTTTAGCGGCGTGCAGGCCTCTGAACGGATGGTCCAATATTACAGTACCGGACAAACAGACGTTGGTAACAGATGCGGGCAAGTTATCTGTACTCGACAATCTTCTGAGGCGACTCAAGGAACAGGGACACCGTGTTTTGATATACTCGCAAATGACCAAAATGATAGATCTCCTAGAGGTTGGTAATTGATTATAAAGTATCATGCTTCACGGAAGTGAAGAATCTGAATAAATGCATAACGGTTTGCAGGAGTATATGTATCACCGGAAACACACGTTCATGAGACTGGACGGTTCCTCCAAAATTTCCGACCGCCGAGACATGGTCGCCGACTTCCAGAAGAGGTGCGTATAAAGTACTTGCCTAATTACCTTACGCGATGCAGTTCATAAATCTAATACGCGCTTTCGTAGCTCATTAAGATTAATTAAAGCGAAAAATGATAAAAATCGCCGCAACGTCGCCAAGCGTGTACGAAAAAAGATGCTAATCGTTTGTGTTTCAGGGCGGATATATTCGTCTTTCTGCTGAGCACGAGAGCCGGAGGTTTGGGAATCAACCTCACTGCTGCGGACACGGTAGGTGAACCCGAAGCCGAAAATTCGGTTTTATACCGGCCCCGTCGCTTCCGTTACGCTGCGACTTGGAAATCGTCCGGATTTTTTCAGAACGGACCGTTATGATTGATGCTCAAATCTATCATTGCTTTTCGGTAGGTAATATTCTACGACAGCGACTGGAATCCAACCGTCGACCAACAAGCCATGGACCGCGCGCACAGGCTGGGCCAGACGAAGCAGGTGACGGTCTACCGGCTTATCTGCAAGGGCACGATCGAGGAGCGCATCCTGCAGCGAGCTCGCGAAAAGAGCGAGGTTCGTAACTTTCTGTCCCGAAGTAGAGCTTCCGAGCTTCCAGTTTCTCCAGGAACAATTGACGAAATTGGGTGTGTCGTTGCTTTGCAGATCCAACGCATGGTGATTAGCGGCGGTAACTTTAAGCCGGATACGCTCAAGCCGAAGGAGGTGGTGTCGCTGCTGCTCGACGACGAGGAGATCGAGGCGAAGTGTAAGTGGATGCTTTCTTCACTCGATATATCCGCGAAAAGTGGCCAAGTATCGGCCGGCGGCGCAACTCGATACCTCGCCGATGCCTCTTCTTCTCGGAAATGAAACCGAAACCGAGTGCTATACATATGCCGCTCGTAAACAATACAGGCCGTGTTTTTCCGTTCCGTTTGCCATAAAAATGGATAACGGACATTATTGTTGCGTATTGCGCACTCGAGAAATGCGCGCGCAATTTAATTATCTCTGTATATGTTATATACGTACGCGAATGCCTGTATGTACTGAGCGAGCGCACGTCGCCTGCGCGCGTTTTACAGACAGCCAGCGGAGCGAGGAGAGAAAGCAGCACGCCGAGGAGGCCGCCCGAGCCAAGGCGAGCGCCGCTGCCGCCGCTGCCGCCGCTGCCACTGCTGAGCCGAGTCTGCACCACAAGGAGAGGGACCGGAAGAGGAAGCAAACCGCGCTTCCGGTCAAGGTGAGCTAGCGCCCCTCGTCGCGCGCGTGTACCCTTTTCTTGCACGCAGTACTCTACCTTCTTCAACTTCTCCTACCTTCTCGACTGGCTATCTTTTTAACATTTTATTCCGCTGTATATATTTTCTCATGCGCCTTGCTGTAATTATGCTCGTTACGCGTGTCGGCAGAACGAGGCAAAAAGGGCCTGCAACGAGGAGGGAGAGTGGCCCGGGGCCTCGATCGCGATCGAGGGATCGACCCAGCAGCAGCAACAGCTTGGCCTGGACGAGTCGGCAGTTTCGGGCTCGCAGAGCCCCAAGTCCGAGGTAAATTTTGACGAAGATGCAAATGAATTTTGCTCAAAATGCGTTGTCCTCGCTCGAATCGCACACGAAGCGTTCCAGACGAAAGCTCGACAAAACCCGAAGTATCCGCGTACACGAAAGTTTCTCAGCGGATAATGACTCTGCCCACAGGACGAGACGAGCAACGAGGGCCTGGTAGTGGACGTGGACGGTCCGGTGAGCAGCGGGCCCTTCCCCTCGGCCTCGCTGACCCTGCAGCAGTACAGTCAACAACGCACCGGCAACTTCGGCTTCGGCGACGGCACGAGAATACGTCCGATGACCGGCCGCGGGGTCAGCAAGCGTGGCAGACCTCGGGGCTCGCGTCGAGGTGGACCCATCGGAGGCAAGACTCGAGGCATGCTGGTACTGCAGCCGGGCGCCAAGGCCAACTCCAGCGGCGTCGGGGGCTTCACCACCCCGGCCAACCCTGCCGGTACGTCGGCAGCACTTTGCTCGGCTTGAGAGTCGTCTCCCCCGCGAAAGAGCACATGTGCGCTGCCTCCCATGTGTATACGCTAGAGGCTTTGCCTTTTGTATCGCGAACGATTCCCGAGCGAGCTCGTAAGCTCGGTTTCGCGATCGGCTAACGAGGAAATATGTAATCTGCAGCGGGAGCGCTTCGCGGCTTAATAGCCTGCATTGTACGTTTAAAAAGCCCACTGTCGCATGCATAATGCGTACGCGCCGAGGGAAATCGCAGGGGCAGGGAGAATTACCGAACGTGTCAAGTGCACGCGCGCGAGGCTCAGAAAATGGGTCTCGTGCGAGCAAGTGAGCGAGTGCGCGAGCAGCCGCATCGGGCATAATCCGCAGGTGCGGAGCGAAGACGGCAGCTGCGATCGATGCTCTTCTTGAGTTTTTGGAACTCGCTCTCTCCCTCTCACTCTCGCTCCCTCCTCCTACCTGTCGCGTGTGTGTACGCCGGCGTTTCCCCTGGAGAGTTTATAAATAAAAGGAGAGGCGGAGACGACGACGAGGAGGAGGAGGAGGAAGAAAAAAAAGTAGCGGAGAAAAGGCAACGAGTCATAGACCTGTCGCGAATTCACTTTCAAGGGAACGCGCGGAGCGGAGATAGCCTGAAGGGCTCGAGACATGAAAATTGCATTGCGGGAGGGAGATAAGAAAGAGAGAAAGAAAGGAGGGAATCGAAGAAAGCCGTCGGCTCGTCGCGGTACGATAAGGCACGGCTAGGTACCGTACGAACCACCGGCGTCTCTCCCCCTTCTCGATATATACCTTCGAACACGATATTTTACTCGGCGACTCTTTCCGATTCGCTTCCTATCGTCTGCATCGATAATCCAGCCGCGTTTTTTTTTTCTTCTTGCTTCCAGGCGGCGCAGCCGAGGGCTCGAGCCAGCCCCAGCAGCAGGCACTGCCTCACCAGCAGCACGCGAGCGGCCTGAAGACGTCCTCGGGGATAAGGCGTGGTCCGGGTCGGCCGAGGTTGAGGCCCAACGGACCGGGTAACCAGGGCTACCGCGCGCCGAGTCACCACCCGATCGGCGGTCATCCGCATCAGCAGACGCATCAGAAGAAATCCACGGCACCTCTGCCGGTGCCGATCCGCGTGCAGCCCAAACTGCCGAGCATCTCATCGCAGGCGTCCGGCAGCGCGGCAACGAGCAAGACGAACGACAGCGGCCGGCCCTTCGGCTTCTACACCCAGCAGGTGCAGCCCGGTGGCACCTAATTTCACGCCCGAGCTTTCTTGGACGTTGATGATGAGCATTTTTTTTTCTTTTCTTCAGGCTTTAGCTCCTTGTACATACGTTTTAGGGACTCACCTACTCTTCTTTCTTCTTTTTTTTTTTTTTTAACTACGTTTTTAGCGACGGATAGCCATCGTATTTATTGTAAGAGGCGTGTAAATTGTAAGTACAGAGTTAAATTGTTGAAATTTATTTATTCCTCGTAGTTCCGATGCGCCCGAGACGAAGCGCCGAACTCTTCTTTTCTACTCGCGGTCTCGCACCAACTATTACTATTGCTACTACATAGAGAGTAATTTTTTCACCAAAGTCAGCTGCAACTGCTATGCGATAGAGTGTATAAAGAGATATTCTTTGACAACGGAATTTGTAAATATAGGAAAAGAACATGTACATTGTTTTAATTTCTCTTTTAGTTTAATAAAAAGCAAAGTTGAGCATAACCACTGCGTGTACACGTCCCATTGGTTCGCAAATCTCGACGACACCCCGGTGGCCGTATACACTCGAAAAGTCCCCAGGCGTCGAAAATACATTATATATATATATATATATATATATACACACACAGAGGACTGTAAAGGCGCTCTCGTCCGGGGGAGCGAGCGAACGTGATGCGGAATAATCAACGAAGGGAGAGACAGAGAAGAAAGATCTCTCCGGGGTATTATGCCGGATCGCTCGAGTGGACGCGAATTCACGCGTTAAGCCGACACGAGCTCTTTCTCTTCGCGCGCTTATGTATAAAAACCTATTGCCGAACTTTTCACTCCCCGGCTTATTGTTATTTATTGCGCTCGCAGTTCCGTTCGAGGGGCTGCTATAGCTGCAGTCGCCGATGACGTGTCATTACTGCACGTACGTGAAAATTTTTTCAAATTCACACAGAGACCCGACGACAGTCTCCACCGAGGGTATATAAATTACAGAGAGCTCGAGCTCGGCAATTATCGCGAAACCGTCGCAGCGTTCATTAAGTGTACTTCTCGAGAATTTCCCCTGGAATAAGTAATTCGCGATCGATACAGCGAACGGCAGCGAGAAAGAAGCATCGAAAAGAGAGAGAGAGAGAGAGAGAGAGAGAGAGCGTTTAGAAACGAAGTTGCGGGGCAATTAATTACGCGGGGCTTCTAATTTCTCCGGGCGATCATTAATCCAGGCTTTTCATCCGGTTCGCCTCTTTGTAATTAGTAGCTCTCTGTCGTATACTCTCTCGGTATTCCGTATAATAAGTAGAGGCGAGAATTTTTAAGCGAGTCGAGACAGCAGAATGAAATCGACTACGGAGGCGAGCGGTATAATGCGACAGTACGACGATTGCATATTCCTGAACAGATTGGGCCTGACGATTGTGGGGATCTGGCCGCTGGAGCAGAATGCCTCGAGGCTGCGCATTGTCCTGCGAAGGATCCACCTCGGCGCGATCTACGTCCTGATGCTGTCCGTCGTTATTCCACAATGGTTCGACATCTATTGTCTCTGGGGCAACATCGACGCCAACACCGAGACCTTCATGTCCAACGTCTTCATGATCGCCGTTATGATCAAGATTTCCAACTTCTTGAACTCGATGCGCCTGTTCGAGGTTCGTTCTTATACCTAAACATTTTTACCGATTCCTCCTTTTCTACATACGAGTACAAGCTGCTCGTGTAATAATAAGGACGTGTTGAGAACGATGAGGCTAAACTGGCTGGACGTGATGAGGCTGTCGAGCGGCGAACTGGAGAAAAAGCAGATAATGCAGGGCCTGTCGATGAAGGCTCGCAATCGCGGCACGATCTACGGCCTGGTAGTCGTCATGACCGGGGCGATGTACGGCCTCATGCCGCTGATCGGCAGCAACAAGGTCGCGAGTCTGCGTGATAGGAGTTATCCCTTCTTCGGGAAGTACTTTTTCGACAGGAACTCGGACACCGTTTACACGCTGTGCTACTTGAGCCAGGTATAAGATTTTGCTCGATATAATATCTTTATCTTCTCGTAAAATAATGGTCGTTCGACAGCTGATGTCAGGCTCGGTGACGGCCGTAGCGAACTTTGCGACCGACGCGATCTTCCTGGTCTGCGTTTACCACTTTTGCGCCCAGCTACGTATTCTCCAAACGGACCTGATCAAGCTGGGTGCTCCCAGATTCGACTCGCGCGAGGCTCTCGCCCAGCTGATTCGCCGCCACCAGAAGGAGATCAGGTAAGCGCCGTCTCGTGTCCAAAACGTTATACCTATCGCATATTCTATTTACAGTCGATGTGTGTAACACGAGCAGGAACGTGCGGGCTCTGCAGTCGCTATTCAGCATCTCGAGCCTGCAGCAACTGTTCTTGAGCTGCCTGATGATCTGCCTGAACGGCTTCAAGCTCATAGTCGTGAGTTTTCCTTCTGCGTATATACAATTAAGGAATAATCGAGATAATTAACGAGCGATCGATCGTTACAGTCTCTCTGCAACCGGGAGCTCGACATCCTGATGTACATAGTCTGCCTGCCGGTGACGCTCTTTCAGATCCTCTTCTACTGCCAGCCGGGCAACGAGCTCATCGTCCAGGTGATTATATATATATATATAGACATTCGTGCACCTCGGCGAAGCGCGCGTAATCCGAGCGAATACTTTGGCCCGAAATTGAAACACGCGCGAAATCAACAGGTGAGTTTGCGTATGTGCGCGTGTACAAAAGAGGCGTCAGGTGCTGTATATACCAGAGCGCTGCTTCTTTTTACGCTCGGATTGACGAAGCGCTCGGACGTTCTCGCGCGGAGAAAGGCATCACTTTCGCAAGGAGCGTATATATATAGGCTTGTTATTATAGCGACTGGACTCTATGTCGGCGTTGTTATTATGGCATCGGTTACGCAGCCAAGCTGTCGCAACTATATCGGTATAGCTCTTGGACTGCGTGGGCGCTAATGAAAAGAGGATTTTTTTATTTTTTTTTTTTTTCACATTGATTTTTCTGCCGCAGAGCCAGTCGCTGGACGAGGCCATCCAGCAGTCGTACTGGGTGAATCTGGACCGGTTGTCCAAGAGGAACCTGCTGTTCGTGATTCAGAGGAGCCAGAAGCCGCTCGCCATCACCGCCGGGAAGATCTACGTGCTGTCGCTGGAAAACTTCATGAGGGCAAGTTGTCGATTCGTGTGAGCTTCCGTGTACGAGAGAATCGCGGTTCGCTGTAATCCGAGCTATAACGAGGGACAGCCTTATGTAAAAGTTTAGCGCGGTGAAAATGTTAATATACCAATTTCCAGATCGTCAAGACGTCGATGTCGGCTCTATCGGTCCTCCAAGCCATGTACCGCAAGACCGGCAGCTAGAGCTATCCACACCTCGGTCTCTTGTTGTTGTTGAGTTGTAATAAAACGATATAAGAAGAAAAATATATTTCCTGTATACACACACTTAAGACGCGTGGGCGTAGATCGAGGTATTTCCATAGCCGCACCTCCCCGCAGTTATAAGACATAAGAGAGCGAATATCGCGTTGGCCGGCTGGCCAAGTTCATTTTCAAGGATTTCTCGGGAGCAGAGCGCGCACCGAGCGTGCTTCCGCTGGTTCGCGCTGACCGGAAGTCGCGAGTCAGAGCCGCCGACGTTACGCATCTTGCCCTCGGCTCTGCAACTCCTTCTTCTATGCCGTTGTTGCTTTTATTTACGTTTTGTTCTTTCTAGCTCTAGTAATTATTGATACCCTCGTCGCTCGTTTGTTGTTTTGTTTTTTTTGTTTTTTTTTCCTCTTCTACCTTCGTCATCTGCCGCCGCGTCGCATGAAAGGGCTATTGTCTAGAGGAGCGGGTAGACGTGTCACCGGTGCATACGTGTACGTAGAGAGAAAGGGCGGAGTAGTAGTAGTCGTCTCTTTGTATAGCAGTCGTCTCTGGCGAAGAAGAACCCTTTTATTCGTCTCGTTTTTCCCTTCCACTAGCTGACCCACTGCACCTTTTCTTCGGATAGCAGCCTTACGTAGAGGAAAAGACAAGCGCTGCGCGAACATATGCCGCGGCTGCTCTAAAAGCAGGATAATTTGCCTATCCGCGGGAAACGACAAAACACTGCTTAATCGCTCATTGTGCGTGTGTGTGTGCCTAGGAAAAGGCTGTGTACTTTTTGCACGAATCCTCTCGTGACGAAATTGGGGGGGGGTAACAGATGCAGCAGGCCGCAAATTAAATTACGGAGGGATTTCATCGGCTGCGAGTCAACGATGTATATCCCGCTCGGCGTTTGCCGAGCTTTCTTCACCAAAAACGCAAACAACGAGCACAATGGCCCTCTCTCTCTCTCTGATGGCAGCACACGCGCGCGTGCCGGCGCTCTTGGAAAAACGCGAGGGAGGGAGAGCGGTAGGTATACATGGAAGCCGGCTCGAGACTTGAAAAAAAAAAAAAAAAATAAAGAAGAAGGAAAAAGAGAGCTGACGACGACGACGAAGGCGGCGAAGGAGGGGAGACGCGGCGCGTGGCTTCGGGGATATACCCGCGCCAGATGTTGGAGCGGGGCAGCTGTCTCTTTCGGCGAGCATCTCTCGTGCTTTTCCTCTCAAGCTGCTCCTTGAGAGCGTATCTCTCTGGAGTCTGCCCTCTCTCTCTCTCTCTCTTGTTTTTTGGGAAAAAAAGGAGCACGCCTCGAGATTCCCCCGCTGCGCGCGAAACGCTCCCGAGCCCGCATATCGCGTTGCGCAGCTCTTATCAGCCCGTTGTCCATTATCCACTGTTGGCATGTCCAGGTGCGACACCTTATCTAATCGCTGTTTGGATTTTCGCGCGCTCCGCGGGCTTTTCCGTATTAACGATGGCCGGTGTTGATGTATACCAAGAGGGGGACCAGGTGCAAAGTGCATGCAGAGCGAGCCTCGAAATTTCGTAGCAGCTGCGGCGTCATCGCTGCTTTCTTTTTCGCCTTTTCTCGAGTGCCCAGCCAAAGATCGAGCACGATCGCGTCGCGCGTTGCTCCGGTTATTGGGATAATTGCGCGGTTGAGACTACGGGGGGTTTCGCTTCTCCTTGAACGCTCTATATACGTCGGAAAACGTGACTCGAAACGCACAGCCAAACAAAAAAATCCAAACGAAGTGTCCCCCTCTCTCAGCGTTTACGATTACGGAGCCACGACGACGACGACGACGACGAGAGCAGCGGCGCGTGTACGTACAGAGGGAAGCGGATTTGGAGGAAGCGAATATCCTTCCTCCTCCTCCTCCTCCTCCGGCTGTGCCGCTCCCCCGAACACGCGCTTACGCAGCTGCTCTTTGGGATTTGAGCAGCAGCACGTGCTGCAACCACTGCCCGACGCACCTTTCGGAGCTTCTTTCCTCTCTCTCTCTCTCTTTTCTGCTGCGTATTACGCACACACTCGGAAATCGCTGTAGAGTGGTTGGTGAGATTTTTTTTTTTTCTTTTTTTTTTCGATCGATTCTCGTACAGGCTACTTGTTCGACGCGCATTGTACTCGTAATCTCGTAATTAGCGAGAGTTGAAAAATCAGCAGCCGGAAAGCCGATACCGCGGAACAGCAGCCGGCAGCGGCATCTTAAGCCTCTCCACAGCCTGCTGCTGCAGATCTCGATCGAAAGATGACACGGGGGAGGGAGACAGTCTCTCTCTCTCTCTCTCTCTTTCTCAAGAAAGTAGAGGGGCAGCCGGCACGTGCCAGGCGCGCGCGCTCGGCTGCTGCGTATACACGTATACAAAAGAGAGCGACCTGAGCTGCAGCATCCGCGCAACCATCTGTTGCTCTCTTTTGACATTTTTATTTCGAGTCTCGTTTGCGACGGCATACGCTCTTTTTTTTTTTTTTTTTCCTCCCCCGAAAAGGCGCTTAATTAGGCGCTGCTTTCAATACGACGAATCACGGAAACGCCGCGAGCACCTGTTGATTTCCGATGCTTCCTGCGGGGCACGCGTCAGACCTTTCGGTAATGACTGAATTATTCAGCGGACGTCGCGGCGATAATGGAACTTTTCATACGCTTGCTTCGTACCCGGAATACCGATCCCCGAGTATAAAGCGCTTCCCTATCACGGCGCGCTCGACGATGATGCATCGGCGCGAAGACGCTGAACAAGGAAGAGAGGGGAGAGAGATCAAATGTATGGCAGATGGCCCGAGTTTGCAGCCAAGTGGCAGCGGGCACGCGCCAACTCGAACATCTGCCGTCGTGTTCCTTCGGAAACGCTCGCGCGCGCGCGCTAGACAACGGAGCGCGTATAGTCGTGCGCCTAGAGAGAGAGAGAGAGAGAAAAGGACAAAGACGAAGGAACCACTGCTCGCTTCCTGACCTTTTTTCACCCTCGCCACCTTTTCTTTATCTCTATACCGGCGAGTGCGAGATTTTTCGGAGAATTTACTCGGGACTGCAGGGCGTATGATAAGAGGATGTTGCGAATCCGTACGGAGGATGTTTACCCGAAAGGTCTTCGCCTCTCTCTCTCTCTCTCTCTTGAAAAAAATCGCTTCCGACCCGGAGGGATTTCTCGCGAAAGCTCAAATTTTGCCGGATTAATCGGCCGTTATTACGAGCTTCCGGTGCGGGGGCGAGGAAAAATCTCTGTTTAAAAGTTAAAAAGTATAGTATATATATATATATATATATATATATAGGTACAGCGAGTTATAAGCTTTCTTCGAGCGAGTGACATCTGCCGCGACACCGGCAGTCCAAACATGCTTTTGTCGCGTGTGCTTTCGCTTCGCTCTGCAACCTCCCGTCTCGCTGCACCTTCGTACCTGCTGTCCCCCCCTGCTGTACGTTCTCTCGGCGCATTATTTTCGGCTCTGTATACTCGCGGATAAACATTGACGTTTTATCCTCTTTGTGTTCTCCCGCGCGGGGATATACGATTTTTTTATTTTTTTTATTCTCTTCTCGAGGAGGAAAATCTCGCCTGGTGGAGCTCGGATGCAAATTTTTTCGTCCGTTTAACCGCGTTAACGAACAAAAGCTAACCTGACGCGTGTGTGAAACTCCACCCCTGGAAATTCGGCTGTGGATCGACGGCCCATAAATAAAATCTCGCCTGCGCGTTATTGACTCTGGCTGCCGTCAAACACAGCGTCAGCTATCCTATTATTCTTTCCCCGAAAAGATCGAGCGATGAACCGATCAAAGCGCGACGACGCGCCAGAGAAAGAGAGAGAGAAAAATCGATAAAGTCTCGGATCGTAAATATAAATAAATTGAGCGCTCGACAAGCAGCGCTTGATTTATCGACGCGCGTCATGTGTACACACACACACACACACACATACAAGCGGGGAGAGCCGTTTTTTTTTTTTCCATTTCCTTTATGCCTGAAAAACCTGAGCGTCCGTTATATACGCGTTTTCGCTCGAATTCGCATCGGTAGATAAGATACGAAAGCTCTGCAGCGGCATAAATCAGACGGTTCAGGAAAGGAGGTCGACCGACGCTGATTTACGATCCTGCAAGCCTGTCGCGCGAAAATATGAGAAAATCCGCAGTTGTATATAGTCGAGAGAGTTTTTCGTCGGCGGTGAAAAAAAAAAAATGAGAGAGAGGGGGAGGTGAGGAACGACAGCTGTCCCGGGCCCAGAAGGGAATCCCTTTTGAAATCGCGGCCCGTCTTCCACAACAGGCCTCTCTCCATAGAGACGAGCACAGGGCTTTTCCGTGAATTTCACACTCTCGGTTCTTCGAGCCGCGCTTTATGTTACCTTCGCCGTAAAGTAAGTGCGTCTCTCCGACTTTTCCTCGCCGCGGTATATACTCGAGGAATCGTCGATATTTTTAATTTATCCTCGTACTCGTAATACAAAGCCCCGAGTGTCCCGTTGCTAGCAAACAAACACTCGGATTTCGACGCTATTACGCAAAACGATAAAGAGACGAGCGGGGAAAAACGATCCATTATGATATATACCAGAGATTTCTATATTGTAGGTCAAGAGTATATACGCACGCGTATAGAGGCCTTTGCAAAATATATATATATATATATATATATATATATATATATATATATATATCTCGCGTACAAGGCGAAGGAAAGACGACAGATTGCCGACGACGAACGCGTGGAATTGAAAATCTTTTTTTCGTATATATATATACCTGCGGGCTCTCGAAAAATCGTCCGCAAGCTCGACAACATCTGCCGATCGCGGCCGAGATTTTTTCGGGCCGATTTCGGAAACGACTGCAGGCACCCTTTCGATGCACCTTTCGCCCGCGCGTTTCCGGCGCAGGTGCTTAGGCGCAAAAAGTTCGTCCCGGTTTATTTATCTCTATATATATATATATAACTCGACCGAGAATATCAACCGAAATAGAATCGCGAGGGTCTAGTATTTTGGAGAAAACGTGCGTGCAGCTGGCCCTAAACGCGCGGTGTGCACAGGTGCCAAGACGCGAGCGATACGCAATCGAGAGCGCGATTAGCCGAAAAGAAGAAGAGACACGTCGAGTCGCGTCAGTCTCTTCGGATCGCCTTGAGCTCTCTCGGCTACTATAGCGATGAGGCGAAGGCACATGTGCGAAGGGAGGCGCGGCATCTGTTGCGTTGCTCTCTCTCTCTCTCTCTCTCTCCACCAGCGCTCTATACCAGGTGCCGTAGCCACCTTCCCCTCCTTCGTTCCCGAGATTTCCACCATCTGCAGCTCAAGCACCTTCTGCTTCCCAGCCCTTGATATAGCTGTGCGCGACGTCGCTTCTTCTTCTTGTATTCTATACCTATACCCTTTCTTCGACTCTACTCTCTCTCTCTCTCTCTCTCTCTCTCTCTCTCTCTCTGTATGCCAGTAGTGGCCAACTGACGCGCGATTTTTTCTACGTCCCTCGAGCGTATTTATGTATATATATATATATTCGTGTGTACTATAAGAATCGTTGTCGCAGGTGACGCAGCTGCAGCGATTCGCAAACCTCCCCCTCGCTATTAGCACTGTTTCAAGAGATTTGTTTATCAGCGAATTTATGTTTTTCTTTTTTCTCTCCCTCTATAAGAAGCTTTCGGGGGGGGAGGCCCGAAGCGCACGTGCGCACGAGTGTCCGACGAAATGCGATATCGCGGTTCGATGAACGAGGAGTGAAAGCGACGAATGTCCGTACACGTATAACATACGCGCTTTCACGTCTGAATATTATAACTTCCGTCGATCGCGATAACCGTGTAATTATACGAAAAATCAAACGCCGCGGATTCCTCGATACATATTGAAGAATGTGCACGTTATTATCGTTATAGCCGTGGCTAATTGATCGCCGCTGAAAAAACAGTCCGGGATTAGACTTTCCGTTACGAACGCGCGCGACGAGGACAATTTTTTTCCGGAGCAAAGCGTTAAATGCTCTTATTTACTGCCGCCTCCGGTATAGGGGGAGAGGGGAAACGCTCGCTTTTTTTTTTTTTTTCTTCTTCTTCTTTTTTAAGCCGCGACAGGAAAAGCGGAGGAGAGATGACATATGCGCCGGTGAAAAATCCCTTATTATTACGATGCCGTCGCAGTGTAAGCGTACGGGATAGAAAATCCGTCTGCATCTGCGCTACTTTGTATTGCGGCTATAGGACGGCTGCAGGCATTTATTCTCGGATATTTCGCGGGAAGAGCGTAAACAAAAATACGAGCGAATTCGAGCGAGAGAGATGAACTCGTTGGCAGAGGTGCATAACGAGCATCAGTGATATTTATCATACGCTCTTTTCGTTATTGTAAAATTAGCGTCGAGCAGCGAAGAGGAATATGCATCGTATATATATATAGACGTTAGCTCAGTGGTTAGAGCTACCGCTTGTTAATTTCGGGGTATATACACTTGTATGAAATGGGATAGTTCCGAGGAGATAATCCACAAGAGATCTCTTTATATTTCGACTACTGCACTCGCGTACAAGGCGGTTGTGAAAAAGAAACGAATATTTTCTTGTGCATTTATCCTATTCGCGTAGACTGTTTACATCACTACGATGATTAACGATGAATCGAATCTGCTCAAACGGCAGTACACAACCGTCGGATAATTACAAGGTTCTAGTTTAGTTGCAAAATTACCGACCATTATACAACATTATCAAGCTGTCGTTCGTCGCTTTTGAAGATCGAGATATATATATATATATATAATGACCGAATTTGTTTTCGAATGATTTATCGCTCCTGCGATCGAAGTAACGATGTCCCCGCAGCCGAGAGGACCGAAATAATTTTCCGAAACAAACGTCCGCGCGCCTGAAAGACGTCGGCAAAAAATACGGAAAAAAAGAACGTCGTAACGGAAAAGCTCCGCGGTCTTGGCTTTCATAAATCGGAGGCGCATACAACAAAGATTAAACGAAGCCTAAAAATAAGAAAGTAACGTCTTTCTCGTATGATTTAAATTCCTTAACCTCCTCTTGTTTTTTTTTCTACCCGAAGCGAATAAATCTCGACCTCGGCGAGTGTATCAATTTGTTTTCTCAACCGCAGTATAGAGACCATACCCGATAAAAACACTTCTGAGCGCGCGGGGGCGCCGTTCAAATATAGAAGCTCTCATTCCCGAAAGAGTTATTTCGGTAATAACTGTTCGATCACTCAAGCCTCGTATATATGCTCATTTCTCTCTTTCTCTCTCTCTCTCTCTCGGGCGAAATATTCCAAAGTGCGGCATGTATAGCATGTACAGCGCACAGGTTAAAGTTTCGCAAAGAGAAGGAGAAGTGGCTATTTATTTCCGGCCTCTAAAACGTTCACCCACATAGCGCTTCCGTTCTCAAGAAAGCCAAAAAGGTGAGTATATTACGTGAGAACCAGCATCCCTCCGCGTGTTTTCTCTCTTGTACACATCCGCGAGTAGACAGACGGTCGGGCGCAGAAAAAGGGGGCAGAGTAAGAAACGGAGAATAAGAGAGAGAAAGAGAGAAGGCACATGCTACAGGCCGAATTTTTCCTATATACTTGCCAGCTGACCGAGTCTCAACCCCTTCGCGCTAGGCGACAGCCTTGAATTTTCCCGGCGTATAAATGTAAGAGTATAAGAGAGAGAGAGAGAGAGATATACCGGCAGGGTTGCGTCACGTTCCCCGTAAACCTAAGTTTAACTCGAACCGAGCGCGCGATATGCTTTCTGGAGTACGGCTCCAAAAATAGAGAGAGAGAGAGAGAGTAAAAGCCACACGAGCCCAGCTCTCCGTGTTACTCGCGTCGGCGTCGTTTTAATAGAGACTCGTTGCGTATTATTTCTCCCGTTTTGTATATATATATAGATTTTCCACGTATCGCCGCGATAAGTTATATACGCGCGAGGAATCGGCTCCCAGTCGCAGGTAGACCACTGCTTGCTCTCGAGAGCTGCCGCCGAGCTCGGCACATCCGCAGCGTGGGAAGCTATACGGCAGCTGATGAGGAGAGACGGCTGCTGCTGTTTCCGTTCCCGAACTCTTTGGGAAATCGATCGTTCATTTTTTCACTTCCTTATATGTCAAGTGCTCGCGTATACTTATATATATATGCAAAGTGTGCGTGCTTCGATCGATCTTAAATTAATTGTTCTCTCGAGTTCCTGTTCAAACATCGCGGGCTATTGGCTGTATAATCCGTGCGCTCGTCGATCGATGCACATGTGTGTGTGTGTGTTTATCGAAGGATTACTTCCTGGCATATGCAGAGACTGAGCGAACGGAAGGACGAGCGATTCTCTCACGAGAGAAAACGAGCGTTAATATCTATATTGGAAATGCCAGGTATACGGGCAGGGTATACAAAAAAAAAAAAAAAGCTGCGCACAATGCGATCGATCGTGATTATTTTCGCGGCAATGCGCGTACGCGCGTATATATATATATATATATATATATATATATATACAAAGGAGAAGAAGACGAAGGAGAAGAGTTGTGCGCGCGTGCTAGAACACGGCGCCAGCGTCTTTTGCTGCTGCTCGCGCTCTATATACGTGTAACGCACACGAGCTCGAGAGAGGCGGAAGGAGGCTGTAACCACCTTGGCTTCCGCTATATTCATCAGTCCTCTCGCGCGACCACCTTGTTTTTTCTCTCTCTCTCTCTCTCGCATCACCCCTCACACGTGTTCCCAGTAGCCGTGTTCCCGAATAAAACCGATCCACTTCCTTCCCCGCGAGTATTTCCCGCCCGTTTTTGTACACACGGGCTCGTCGCTCTCTCTCTCTCTCTCTTAGAAAAAAAAAACGACGAGGGATGCGATGCCTTGCGCGCATTATATTATACTTATAATGTACTATTTTCGACGGTCCGCCTTTTTTCAACCCCCGGATAGGCAAGAGAGAGAGAGAGAGAGAAACAAACGAAGCCGCAGATGCTCATTGCCTGCCGCTCGCGATTATAAATCCGGATCGACCGTGTGTCTCGTTTGTTCGTTATATACGTTAATCGGGCAGATGCGAGAGTGTATGATTATAACGCGGTAATACCGGGTTATTCTCACGCGCGAGCTAATCGCCGCCTTTCCTTCGGATTAAACTTATAGTCTCTCTCTATATATATATAAGTATACTAGCTCGGAATAATTCAAATCGACAGGCTTCGTTTCAGGGAAAAAGCTCGCGTAGCGCACAACAATCGGGTGGTCCTCGCGAGATAACAATGCATCCCCCTCGTCGACAATAACCGAGGCCGTTTAGCATTCGATCTCCGAAAATCAGCGGAGCTTCCGAAAGCGGCCCGCCGCTCGCTCGGAATCTTAAACAGCGGCCTCATTGTCCCGCGCCTCGTATATATACACATATATATATATATAGCGAGATAAGCGCCGGCGTGTGATTCAGTCAAAACAGAGACTCGCTCTTGGCTATGCAGCTGCACAAATTTCGGAAAAGCGTTATACATAGCAGACTGGCCCAGTTTTCTTAGCTGCCGATCGTAAAGGGGTTACTGGAAAGTAGGCGATTATACCTATAGGCGCAGATCGATCACAGCCGGCTGAGCCTCGAGTCGAGGGACGATGACGATGCGACGAGCGTTGCGTACGCGCCGATTTTTTTTTTTTTTTCCTCTATTATATACGTACAAAGGACGAGCGCGCAGGTATACAGTGAAGAGAAAGAGAGAGAGAGAGAGAGAGAGAGAGGAAGCGGGCCACAGGCTTGCACAATGCTCACGTACGAATATTTCCGAGTCCGTATCATCGTAGTCTTAAAAAGGCACGTTATAAGGAGCCGCGCGCGATCGGCATGCGGGATCGGCCACCTACGCCGCTGTCCTCTCTGCGGAAGCTTTTATCTTCGTTCCGGGGGTAGGACACGCGTGTGTCTAGCGAACGTGAGCCGCATCTCCTTCGCTGGCTTTTCCTACGCCGGATATATCCCTCGACTACGGGGCTAGAACAGTAGGTACGATCATTTGCATGCAGGCTTTATATATATATATATATATACGTATATACCTGTGATTTTTCCATGAGACGCGTCTGGGAATCCGTATAAGCGAACGAATTTATCCTAGTTTTTTTTTCACGATGGGGCAAAGGATTATCATCATGTCGCACGCGTGTGTGTGTATGTGGAGTACACGCCTCCACTGCATCAGAGGAGAAAGAATCCCCGGCGTTTAACCCCTAACCGCAGGACACGATGCCGCTCATCATCGCGCCAAACGCCGGGCCTATTAATTTCGAATTCGATAGCTCTCAGAGAGCAGCAGTGAAGCGCGTCACTGCATAGCGGCAGCCGTTCCTTAGCCGCCTGCTGATGGACGTCGCTCGCGTGCGCGCGCGCGCGCGCGTCTCGTAAGGAGTGCAGCTGCTGCCGTGAGGAAAATGCATCGGCTGAGAAGTCAGCCGGTCTCTCTTTTCTTCGATCTTCTAGGCGCTTTTCCCTCATCTAGGAACAGATGCAGCTCCAGACGGCTCCTCTTTCTTTCCCGAAGTTTCTTTCTTCGTCTCTCTCTCTCACTCTCTCTTTATGCGAGATGCAGCAGCCTCGGGTCAGAAGAGAGTCGGCTCTTTAGCTTTATTCTCGGGACTATGGGCGGGAAGCTTTTATTGTGAAGGACTTGCTGCCTGTTCTCTTTCTCCGCGAGCGGCTTTCCCGACCGCAGAGACGCAAAAAATTCATCGCTGCGCTGACACGAGGAGGCGAGAGGGGGGGTGAAAAAAATTGCGCGCGAAGCCACGGCCGAAAAATTCGATCCGAAAGAGCGGGCCCATATGCGCAAACGCGCGCGACATCGAGCACCGCCGCACGTATACTCGCTCAAGTGCATCGCACCGCTGGATTCGTATACGCGCGTGCACATCGCGGCGGCAGCTGCAGCGCACTCGCAGATTATTATCGTACCGCTGCGCGCGCGTATATATATATATATATATATATATATATATACGTGTAGAAAACTCGAAGCATCGGCACGGCTGCGCAGCTCGGGGCGTCTCGGCGAGTTTCGGGCGCGTGCCGCCGCTCCCCACTTGCCCCTTGCGACGCGACCACCGCCAAGCGCGTCGCTTCCCCTACCACGCTCGCGCTTTTCTCTCTCTCTCTCTCTCACTCTTTCTCCTATACCGCCCCCACTCCGGAAGCGCCGGGCCCCGATTCTGCCGGAAGCGATCGACCCGTGCACGCCAATCTTTCGAAAGAGCTTCGGCTTCTGTACGTGTGTCCTTATAATGATATGGGTGTGTGTGTGTGTGTATAGGCCCCTCTTCTCTCGGGGGCATAAGGCCCAAGCTCTTTGTCCTTGAGCTTATATTCGCGAGAAGCTCGTCGGAAAGATTTCCATCGGCAGTGGTTTTCGGCCGGCGGGTATACATGTGACAGCTGCGCGAGCGAGCGGATAGTGGTCGTAAACGCGCGACTCTCCTCATGCGTATTCCGGAGCACGCGCGCGGTTGCCCGACCTTGATTTCTTCCCTCGTATCGAGCATATAAGAGATTCCTCTTAATTGCTCGGGTTTCAAAACACTCGACTCCGAGATTCTCACGAGGGCCGAGCAACAGCTTGTGTTTTTTTTCGGAAATCGGAAGCAAAACAAAGCTGGCATATATATATTTGCTCTCGCATATATACCTACATCTCGTGCCGCTGCCGGCGTTGTTTTCGTGCTCGCTGCAAAAAGACCGCTGCGGGCACAAGGACTCCCGGACAGGACTAGCTTTATATATATATATATATATGTATACGGGCCTATAACCTATACGCGCTGCATATGTGTGCGCGTACTTCCGCTCACGAGGTGGTTCAACAGGTCAGAGTGACGGAGAGCCAGATGGAACCACTTCCGGCCCCGCGCTTAGCGCGCCCCCTTTTTCTCGCTCCTCGCTCGCTTATAGACGCGCGCTGTATCCTATATATATATATATATATATATATATATATATATACACACGCGGGACATGCAAGTAGCCGCGATTTCTTCGCGCACACAGCGGCGACAAGTGCTCCGGCTTATTATTTTCGAGGGAATGCTCCGTTGCGGAATTCGCCCATCGATACGCTTTCTGACCTTAAGGGCCTCGCGCGAGTAAATAAATACGCGGATTCTCGTGTGTAGGAAAAATCGTAAAAGCCGAAATTAGTCATCGCTCGACGAAGAGGCGCGAGTTTCACAATCGGCTTCTTTTCATAAGCTCAAAGTTTTGGTATTCCAGGACATGCGCACGACGCACAATGAGGCTTTCTTCTTCTCAATGAATTTCAGCGGACAATTAAGTGCCGAGTCCTCTCGTACAATCATATTGCCCGCGTATGATTCATTCATGCATTCAGCTCTCCGCGCGACGCCTTTAAACTGCACAAAACCGAGAGAGAGAGAGAGCATTGTCTCAGGCTTCTTTTTTTCCTTCGCTCGTACACGCACTCATACGCAGCGGAATGACGCTGTTTGTCAATTTCGTGCGAGAGAATTAATTGTATCCGTCTCGTCGGTCGGCCGAGCGTAAAAAGTTCTCTCTCTCTCTCTCTCTCTCTCTCTCTCTCGCGATATTCATCCCCGAATAAAGTCATAAATCGCCGCGGGAAGGTAAACACGCTCTATGTCCCGGGAAAAAAAAGGAGACGTCCACACATCCCGTACAAAGTACAAGACATAAAGCTATCTCCGCGTGGACAGTGCGTCCACTCGATGCACCCCTCGGAAGAATATAAGAGAATCAAGCAGTGGGTGAGGAGGTTACGAAAGCTGCATCTCTCTCGAAAATCCCCTCGCACACGCAGCGTCTCGGTGGTATATACTTACCCATACGCAGCAGCGGCAGCGGCGGCGGCGGCACGTCGGCATCATCCTCGTCATCGCATCAGCGGCGAAAGGAAGGCGACGCGTGGCCCGGGTCGCGGTGGTGGGGGCGGCTGGCGCGTGTGCAGCCGGCGACGGCAGCTGCAGCTGCCGGTGTGATCTCCCCCCTTCGCTGCAGCAGAGCAGCGGGCAAGCTACCCTCTCCCTGCGCGATTATAAGTAGGGGTGCCTGCGCCGCGACTACCTCCAGTCGAGGGTTGCACTCCGATCAGTAGAGAACTCGCGCGCGCGCGCCCGCGTATACAGACATCAGAGAGAACAGGACTGTAGGCGAGTTTTTCAGTGGCGCGCAAGTGTGTGTGTACCATACAGCTATATATATATATATATATATATGTACCAAGCATCCAGCTCTCCGGATATAACTATATATATACACGAATATCCTATACGGGCAGCGAGGAGAGGAGAGAAGAGAGTTGCAGCCGGTTCGCCGCGGAGTGGCGCCAGGTGTCTCTCGCGTTTACAGTGCGACTACTATAGCGGCCTACCCCCTCTCCCCGCCGCGCTCTCGCGAGTCGCGCGTGTGTGTTATTCGGCGTATAGCGTCGGTGTGCACTGCAGCGGAGGCGCACGGTAGCCGCAGTTTCTCCCGGAGCGCCGAGCGATCAACAACTCTCCACGCACTCGCTCTCTCTCCCTCTGGCCGAAGCCTCCCGACTATATAACACGAGACAGTGTGCAGCGGCAATGTATAAATAAATCGAGAGAGGGAGACGAGAGTTCGACAAGTACCGCCGAGTATATAGTGTCCGCGTGTGCAGTGTTTCGGATATATAAATTATACGAGAGAAATAGAGAGAGAGAGAGAGAGAGAAAAATACAGCGCGCGGCAAGCCGGATCGCTCCCGAGAGTGCAAGTGTCATGCCGCGCTGCTGTCGTACATCGGCCGTCGTCGACAGGAGCTAGTAGTTAGTGCGCCTGTGTGCTGCGACGGAGCTGCATCGCGCGCGGTTTCTTCATCGGGAGCGGGAACACCGAAGATCCAGAGACGCGCAGTGCTCTTAGCCAACATGACGCTGCTCGCTAGCTGCTACTGCCTCCTCCTGCTGCTGCCCTCGGTAAGTTTGCCGGTTCGCCGATCCACGAATAGATTCTCCCGGCGAGTATAAGCCTCTCTCTCTCTCTCTCTCTCACGCTTATAAATACCTACTATGGTATTTATTCGACGGCGCCGCTTCTGTTTACAATCACAACAGAGGACGCGTTCTCGAGATAGAGAGAGAGAGAGAGAGTTTTACAACAATTATGGAGAATCTAGTCTAATATCGACGAATTCGCGCCATTGCAGGTGGTGCAGGCCGCGGGTGTCTTCGAGCTCAAGCTCAAGTCGTTCGCCAACGAGAACGGCAAGGACAGCCTGGGCAAGTGCTGCTCCGGCGGCCAGCCAAGCAGTTCCGGCAAGTGTCCCGGTGTCTGCAGGACGCGCTTGTTCGTCTGTCTCAAGCAGTACCAGGCCAACATCGACACCACGACCAAGTGCACCTACGGCGAGGTCGTTACGCCGGTCCTCGGCGACAGCGTCCTCGGCAACCTGAGCGACGCCTCGCTCGCCACTACCGGCTTCGCCAATCCCATCAGGTTTCCCTTCGAGTTCACCTGGCCGGTGAGTACTGCTGCGCCTTTGTAACTAGATTTACGATCCCCGCCGTCCTAGACAAAGACTCCGCGAGACTAGGAACGACTAGCTGGGCTCACAGATGGCCGCCGCTTGTAAAAAGGGATTCGCGCCCCATGAATGGATCGGCGTTGGTAGTTAGCGTTTAGCATAATTAGGGAACGGCGGCAGCGTTCGCCCAAGAGCGAGAGAGAGAGAGAGAGAGAAAGAGGAGCGCTCTCTCACTCGCTATACTCGTGTATTTTTAGCGTTTTACCGCGAGCTATAAAACCCAAACGCTGCTGCTGCTGCTGCTGCTGCTGCTGCTGCAGAGAGAAGATTGACCTTCCTCCTCTTTTTCGTGCAGACTCTCGCTTTTCGTCTCGTCGAACGTCGACTTCTCTCCCTAAATGACAAGCTTCTGCAGCAGCAGCTACTCTCGCTTTTTCTCGGGCCTTATTGCTTTTCCCGAAACGCAGCGCTACAAAGTACACGCTTCGGGGAATCAAAGGGAGACACGGAGCGAGAGCTCGGCTAATAACGGTGAAATGGCTTTGTGTCCCGGGGCTGCTGCTTCTTCTTCTTCTTCTTCTTCTTCTTCTTCTTCTTCTCGTTCGCGCTGCCGCCGTTGCTTCCGAGACGGGAGCAGAGCATAAACGTGAGAATGGTCCTTCCCTTAGGCGCGACACGTGCTCACTGTCCGATCAGCTGATCAGCCGTGGCGCAGCCCTCATTACCTCCTCAATTAGGAGGCCACTACTGCCTCCCCCCCCCCCACCCCCCCGGGCTGTTGTTTCGTTTTTTGCTCTCGTACTCTTACTATCCGCGGCGCCTCCGTAAGTGCTCCGACTTTCCCGAAAAGCGCATCCACTCGGTCTGCGTAAAGCGAGTATATACGCGGTATCGGCGAAACGTGGGAACGCTCGCGCGCGTCTTTTCCTGCTCGGCGCTTTTTTTCGCCGGACATTGTTCCCGGGATGCCGGCGCGCTGCGCGCCGGCCTTTTTGCCGGCTTAATTCCAATCTCTGTAATAAATTAGCGGCCGATCACGGTGGCATTTGTCTCCTCCGTAATTTATCTCCTCCTCCGGCTACTTTCTTTCAGCAGCAGCAGCAGCTTCGGAGTGTTCTCTGTCCTTGCTCTCCTGCTCTCGCGAAAGGCCGATCCTTCGCCCTTTCGGTGTCTCCAGCCTCGAAAATACGCGCAAACATAACTCACTTGCCTGACAAATGTTTCGCCGGGACATTCTTCGGGATTCCTCGCTCTTTCTTCGCCTCCTCCTCGTCCTCCTTCGTTCTCCTCCCCCGGCGCGTTTCTCTCTCTCTCTCTCACTTCTGCCATAGGTATATAGGGATATAAGCATATAGCCCCCCCCCTGCCCCTCGGCGTGTATCCACGCACATACGCTTGTATTACATGTAATAATTACAACGTGCTAATTGTTTTGCAGGGAACGTTCTCGCTGATCGTCGAGGCCTTCCACGACAACACGGACAACGCGACGCATCTCACCAGTGGTAAGTGTCATCGTCGCGCACGCACACGTGTGTGCGGAACGGCATTGCGGGAGAGCGAGCGCAGCTGGTGATGCTGCAGTGCGCGCTGCGCAACTAGACCGCGCGGGCACGTGGCCCGGGGAGCGCTAGTGTTTCCTTCCTTCCTCCCTCCGTCTCTCTCTCTCTCTCTCTCTCTCTCTCTCTGTGTCTGTGTGTGTGTGTGTGTGGGTCGTCGCTCTGCGCTGCAGCATCACAGCCTAGTGTTACCGCTAGTAATTCGAGAGCGCCTTCCTCCCTCTCCCACATGTATGGTGCACTGTACAGTATAGAGAGAGAGAGAGAGACATGTGTGCAGTGGCTCGAGCCGCTGCACTCGTGTGCACGCGTGTGTCCGATGCTGTCATAATGCCGCGGTGTAGTTTCGCGCATTCCGCTCAACACGCGCACGCACACACTCGAAATCCTATATCGCGACGAGCAGCAGCCTCTGTTGGGCCCGCTTTATCGCGAGCTGCACAATGTGTGCAGTATATACAGCTACACGCGCGGAGCGGTCTTTCGGATGCTGATCCTGCTGCCGCTTCCTTTCTCAGGCCTTTCGCCCGGTTTCCCCTCCGCCGAAGTACACCTGCAACAACATCCCCCACCTCTTCCTCTCCTCCAGCGCCGCAGCTATTCCGGCTATCCTCGTTCGCGCGAGCAACCGGGCCTTTGTCCCGAAAACCTGACTACGCGCGCGCGTACAATACAAGCGTATAATGCGCGCACACACGATTCAATGATTTTTCTCTTATTGCAGGCTCGAGCGCGGCGGATCGTGTGATAATCACGCGACTGGCGACCCAGCGCTGGCTCGACGTTGGACCCGAATGGATCGAGGACGAGCATCGCTCGCAGCACTCGGTCATGCTCTACGACTACCGGGTGACCTGTGCCGCCCAATACTACGGCAAGGGCTGCGAGAAGATGTGCAGACCGCGCGACGACAACTTTGGCCACTACAGGTGCTCGCCCACCGGCGAGATTGTCTGTCTGTCCGGATGGAAGGGCGACTACTGCGACATCCGTAAGTCTCGATCTCTCATCCTCCCGTCGCGGGCTTTGCATTAGATATATATATATATCTATATATAGAGACGCGGAGAGAGCTTTCTCACGCGCGGTTACGCAAGCGCCAGCTCGCGAGGAAGATCCTGGAGAGGGAAAGAGTGTCTGCTCTCGCGGTTGCTAGGGGACGCGACTACGGCTGCTGCTGCTGCTGCTGCTGCTCAGACACATACCTGCAGACCAAGCTGAGCAGAGCTGGCTGTGTGCGTCCCGTACGTGTGTGTAGAAAGAGAGAGGCAGAGAGAAAGAGAGAGAG
Source organism: Trichomalopsis sarcophagae (assembly GCA_024372645.1). NCBI lineage: Eukaryota > Metazoa > Arthropoda > Insecta > Hymenoptera > Pteromalidae > Trichomalopsis > Trichomalopsis sarcophagae. The sequence goes on from QLSS01000006.1 coordinate 1,024,367, forward strand.
AGAGAGAGAGAGGAAGACAGCAGGCCGGCTGAGGTAGGCAGGCCCGGCCTTACCGATGCTGCTGCTGCTGCCGCTCGGCGCAACTTCCCACGCTTCATGCGCCCGCCGCCGACGACTCGTGCACGCTCTCTCTCTCTCTCTCTCGCTCGCTCGGGCCTCTCTTTTCTTTTTCGCCTCTCTCGCGGCTCTGCTATATACGTGCACACGTACACGCTCATGCAATCTCTCTCCGGTCCGCTCACGGCTGGCTGGCTCCGACTACCTGTCCGCGTATAGCCGCGTGTACGCGCGAGCGTGTGTAGGTACTCTCGAAACTACAGGCGAAAATTCGACAAAGGGGGGACCGCCGCTCCTTCTTTACGCCGGGCTCGTCCTTTTTTTTTTTTTTTTCGCTGCTTCGCAACCCGGCGACTATATCGCGTCGTCAAATCGGGTCCGGCTTTATTGCGCAACGGTGTATAACACGAGAGAGAGAGAGAGAGAAGTGGGCCAATTCGCGCAATTATCATCCTAGTAATCCTCGGCTTACTTTCCTCGCGTTGTCATCGTCGTCGCTGCGTCGTCGCCGCCGAGTCGCGCAAGGAATCGAGTTTCTGCCTCGACTCGCCGCCGCCACCTCGGTCGTTGCACCTGCTGCATGTATGTGTGTGCTCGCGCGCGCTCTTTCATTCTCCGCGAGTCTCCTCTCCGTAAGCTGACCGACAAACTCGGCGTCGCTCTCTCTCTCTCTCTCGCGCTAGGATCGACTGCATTATACATGCCACTACTACCACTACTGCTACTACGCATTAACGGTCGCGTCGTCGCGTATACACACACACACACGCACAGAGGCAGGAGCGAGAGGAGCAAAGAGAGCAGGGGGGAAAGGTCGGTGCGTTTCGGGGCAGCTGCAGATCGTCGGCACAGCTGCTGCGGCGCTTTAACCCAACAGCTGCGCCGACACACACGCCTGCAACTTTTCCTCGATTCTCGCTGCGACTCTCTCTCTCTCTCTCTCTCTCTCTCTCTCTCTCCCTTGCGTATACACGAATCCACTTGCGCGCTCGGGTATTTCCTAGCGAGCGGTGTAAAGTACCTCGGTCCGCGCACAATGCCTATGTGCCCCGCGCGACTCGGGGTGTGCGTAATAAAAAGCGGCCAGTTGGGGAAAATCGATAAGTCCGTTGAAAGCGCGCCTTATGCTCCGTTATATAGTATACGTAAGCCGAGCGTGTACTTATACTCGTCTTCCCCTTGTGCGAGTATATACTCTCGCGGGGCGGTTTAAAGGGCCGCGCGGGAGAGACAGATCAGTCATTTAAAAAAAGCTCTTGTCTCTCTCTCGGCGAAAGCTTTCTTTCGAATAAAGAAGAATTCGCGGGCCGGGTTTTGGGCTCCGGAGACTTTTTCTTCTATTTCCTCGGCAGCTCTCGGGACAACGACGACGCGATCGGTGGAATCCCTGCGATTCGGCCATTCCTTTCGTCGATCTTTCTCTCTCTCTCTCTCTCTCCCCGCGCTCGCGCGGTATAGGGGACTATAAATACCGGAGGGACCTTTTCGTTCTCTCTCTCTCTCTCTCTCTCTCTCTCTTGGTATCAAGGTCACCCGGACGGATTTGCCCCGCGTCGCGAGCACTTAAACTTTGCATCCGTATGCGCACAAGTATACTTACGCATAGAGTCGCGCGCTCTCTCAGATGTATAGATGAATGCACTTTCACTGCGGCGCGGAGAGGCGCATAGCTAAAAAGTCTGCAGATGCAAGAAGCTGCGCGGCTCATCGCGTATAGAGAGAAAGGGCCGTATAGCCTCTCTCTCTCTCTCTCTCTATAGCTATGCATTCTTGCGCGAGAGCGAGTCGTGAGGTACGCGATCGACCTCTCGAGAGCCGGGGCGAAATAGCTGCCGCCGCGAATGTGTGTGTGTGTGTGTGTGTGTGTGTGTGTGAGTGGATGTATGGAGAGCCTCGCGCTCGCAAGTATATAAGCCTGGCTTTAACCTCTGGATTTTTTCCTCTTGCCTGTTTCAGCCCACTGCCTGGCCGGATGCGACGAGCAGCACGGACACTGCAGCCGACCCAACGAGTGCACGTGAGTATCGGAATCGTTCTGTACTGCGAATGGAGATGTATACAGCACACGCACACTATATACAACAGGCGAACCATTTGATTTTCGCGCGCGTGTATCAACGGGTTACGAGCCTCCGCGATTGATTTCGGAGCGCTTACTCACACTCGACAGCTCCGTTTCTTTTTTTTTCTCTCTCTCTCTCTCTCTCTCTTTTTCTCGTTTCATTTCGTCCGAGCTCGGATTCCCGTCGCGTACTCTTCCCCGAAATCGGCGCTGACGCGGAAATACGCGCGCGCCAGTCGGGACGTGTACAACTCTTGCCGTGGGATCGGTCCCATTCAAATTCCGCGGCGGCAACACATCAGCGAGTAAAAATTTCGCGCATCTCTCTCTCTCTCGCTCGCTCGCTCGGGAAAATGAGAGGCGGGACTGTGTGCATTATTACACACGCACACGTTAATCGAAAACGCCGAGTACTCGCGCTCGCGCAATTATATGCATACACATCCCATCAGCGCAGCAGCAGCAGCAGCTTCCTTCCTTCCTCTCTGTACGAGTGCGGGCGTAAAGATCTGCCTGGAATCCCGCGAACAAGTAGCTGCTGCTGCGGGGAGGATAGACCGGACGACGAGGTGTATGGGTCTCTCTCTCTCTCTCTCTCTCTCTCTCACACACACACACCTATGAAGGAGTCAGAGGGAGAAAGGAAAAAAAGGACGAGAAGAAAGGTAGAAGCAGCAGCAGCTCCTCGCGGATCCTCTCCCGGTGTATATGGGATTTAATGGTATAGTCATGCGACGAGAGAGAGAGAGAGAGAGAAAGAGAGAGACTAGTCTTGGTGGTGTGTGGAGAGGGCTCACGTACGTGCATATCTCCTCCTCTCTCTTGCTCGCTCGCTCGCTCGCTCAGCAGCAGCAGCAGACACACGGAGAGGAGCGTAACCTTTCCTTGACCCGCATACTGAACGGCTCTGCCGTGCGGCTCCAACCGTGGGAACACTACTCGCCGGCGACTCATCCCCCCTCTCTCATCCCCCTCTCTGCCATTTTCCTTTTCTCTTTTTCGCTCGGACGGCTAGCTGGCTCTCTCTCTCTTCTCTTCTCCCTCCTCGTCCTCCTCCTCCTCCTCCTCCTCCTCTCTTGGGCCCCCGCGTGCTGGACAAAGTAATGGCCGACCGCCACATCCTCTGCTGCTGCTGCTGCTGCTTCTTTATACCCACCGCCGCTGCTGCTGCTGCAGCTTTTCTGCGCGCTCTTTCTCTCTCTCTCTCCTCTCTTTCTGCCTACCTACCTTTCAAAAGCCAGCGGAACTCTACACCCGACTCTCCTCGCGTATAACACGAATCGGCCACCGACGCATACTCACACACACACACACAGCGACACGCTCATTCGCGATTTGCCTGTGCTCGAAATATTTTATTTTCTCCCCTTTTTTTGCTGCTCCTGTCGAGATCGCTAATGGGATCTCGCGAAAATTTCGAGCGCGGCTGTAACAGCGAGATAAAACTCCCGACGAGCGTGACTAACGATGATTGTTTTGTTCTCGATAACGCAGGTGTCATAACGGCTGGACGGGAGCGTTCTGCGACCAGTGCGTGCGCTATCCCGGCTGCCTCCACGGCAGCTGTCAGAAGCCCTGGGAGTGCCTCTGCGACGAGGGCTGGGGCGGTCTCTTCTGCAACCAGGACCTCAACTTCTGCACGAACCACAAGCCCTGCCGCAACGGCGGCACCTGCTTCAACACCGGCCAGGGCTCCTACACGTGCGCCTGCGCCGCCGGCTTCACCGGCACCGACTGCGAGACCCCGATCCTCGACTGCCAAGCCAATCCCTGCCTCAACCAGGGCACCTGCGTCTCCACCAACGAGACCCACGCCGACGAGAGGCACATCAGTCGGCGATACAAGTGCGCCTGCCCCGCCGGATGGCGCGGACGGCACTGCGAGGTCAGCTCCAGGTCCTGCAAGGACTCGCCCTGTGCCCGCGGCGCCACCTGCGAGGACGACAGCGAGAAGGGCTACAGCTGCAAGTGCCCCGCCGGCTACACCGGCTCCGACTGCGAGAAGCAGATAGACGAGTGCGCTGAGAACCCCTGCGCCAACGGAGCCACCTGCACCGACCTCATCGCCGGATTCAGCTGTACCTGCCCGCCGGGTTTCAGCGGAGAGCGATGCCAGCATAATATCGATGACTGCCAAGGCGAGCCCTGCCTCAACGGCGGAACCTGCGTTGACCTGGTCAACAAATTCAGGTGCCAGTGCGTGCCCGGATACACGGGAAGACTCTGCCAGGACAAAGTCGACTACTGCCTCGCGAAACCATGCGCCAACGGCGGCTCCTGTGTTTCCACCACCAACGACTACCGCTGCTTCTGCAAACTCGGCTTCTCCGGCAAGGACTGCAGCCTCGACGTCGACGAGTGCAAGAGTTCGCCCTGCCAGCACGGCGGAACCTGTCGCAACAGAGTCAACGGCTTCGTCTGCGAGTGCCCGGACGGATGGCGCGGCGAGACCTGCAGCGAGCCTCCTCCGCGAGCCGGCTACTGGTCCCCGCCACCGGTGCAGCAGCAACAACAGCAGCAGCTGCAGCCCGTGGCCGCCAAGCCCGAGGCAAGACACGCGGCCCTCAGCACCGAGCACGTAGTCGTCATCGCGACCATCTCGACGGCGGTACCCGCGTTCGTGCTGCTCGCGGCTCTGGCCGTCATGTGCATGAAGAGGCGACAGAAGCGCGAGCAGGCCAAGGCGGACGAGGAGGCGCGCCTGCAAAACGAGCGCAACGCCGTGCACAGCAGCATGAGCAAACGGGCTGCGGCGGCGCTCTGCGAACGACCCGGCGAGCTCCAGGCCAACGGCGACAGCCACATGATCAAGAACACCTGGACGGCGCAGTCGGCGGCAGCGGCAGCCGCGGCTGCATGCGGCCAAGGACTCGAGCACAGCTCCAGCACGGGCAGACTGCAGGCCAAGAGCGTGAACAACGCCGCGGCGGCAGCGGCCTACGAAGACGGCTACAAACCCGAGCCGGTGCAGGACGTGCGGCAGCGAGGCGCCGCGACGAAGCAACTCAACACGGAGGCGGCGGCTCACCGAGCCTCGCAGCAACTCTACCAGAAGGAGAAGGAGTGCATGCAGCGGACGAGCCCCTGCCAGATGATGGACTCGAAGCGGGCGTCGACGCTCATGACGACGGACAACGGTAGCTGCTGCTCGGCTGCCAGCTGCGGCGACTTCAAGAGGCCGAACACGTCGCTGACGGAGACGAGGCCGCCGTCGCCGCCGGACGACGATGCTCCCCTCAAGGTCTCGGACACGTCTGGCTGCGGCGTCTACGTAATCGACGACCACTACAGGCACGACTCGGCGCTGGCCGCGACGCTCGCCACCGAGGTCTAGCCACGGCGGCTCCGCGACGACGAATTTTCAATTCCACTGACTGACACTTCCGTGCTCTATCTCTACTGAATCTTCTTACTAGCGACCACTAGCCAGCCCCATGGACTTCGCACACGCGACTTCTTAGATTGTTAAGGCAAAATCAACAAATGGATGCTGTGTGGGCGGATCCCCGTGTTCCGCCTCTCTTTAGCTATTAAATAGGTATCATGCTCGAAGCGCCTTGTACAGAACTAATTTATTACTATTATTAATTGTTATTTTCTATTATTAATTATAATATTATTTTTTATAATTATGCTTATCCAATATTTCTACGACACTCATCAATTACTACTACCGGATAAGATTATCTAGCGTAACCGGATTCTGTCGCCTGATTATCATTGTTCCGCCAAGTTTTCGCGCGTGCGAGGGAAAACGTGTCTTCGTTTCTGTGCGCGTATATTATGCATTTTTGTATACTGTCCGATCTGTGTGTGTGTGTGTGTGTGTGTGTGTGTGTGTGTATTTTGCTGTTATGTAAAAAGAGACGTTCGCGCGCGACGCGAAAGAGAGAGAGACTGGAGCGCTGCTACGAAGTGACTGTGTTTTTGTTTTCTGTATATGTATTCGTTCGATGGACAAAAGAAGCGCATACACTGGCGGTCTGTCGCGAGGCGAAACGACATCGTTCCGGCTATCGACACGACGCTTTTTGCAATCCTCATCCGATCTCTCGCGAGCTCCGATGAAAATTGCACAAAAGCGCGTGCGCCTTTCTGGCTCTCGAGAAGCTTCGCGGACGCTAATTTACCTCGGGACAAAACGTCGAATCGCGCGCAATTCGATCGGGACAGGCCCGTTAACAAGTGTGATACTCCCTTTTTTCTCCCCCTTCGGGAGAGGACTTTCTCTTTCACTCACCGCGCTCGCGCGAGTTCATTGACAGTCTGTGTTGCGAGCGATAGTAGCGTCTTGTAATCTAAAAATACGCGCCACTCGAGTTAAAAGAACGAGTGAGCGAGGCGCGTCGTCTTTCACCCGAACAACACGCAGACGCGTGCACTAAGCTTTGCGACTACTTAGGGAGAAAAATAGGGACTGATGCGAGCGCGCGAGCTGACCCTCCCGTCCAGACGCGGTTTTTTGGGCGCCAACCGCTGGAACAAAATCGAGGATCGTCACCCTTTCTTTGATAGCTTTCACTCTTGACGATCTCGTTTACGGTCAGCAGATGTTTATTTCACGCATTATCATTTTTTATTTTTTCATTTTTTTTCTTTTCTCAACTATCAGTTATCCATCTCACTCATCATACGAACAGCTGGCGATTCTCGATTTTTCCGACAAATTGCCAGTGCGTGTATGCCAGCAATGGATTCCAAAGTCCGGCATTATATTGTGCTATTAGCGGTTGATTTGCCAATGGACACGGTGCCAGCAAGCTTACTTCGTCGCGCATTTAACCGTTCGATGTATCGACAATTCAAGACTTTGATGATTACCTTGCTTGCGCCGTTCCCCTGCGCGTGTGTATGTATATATATATATATATGTATGTATGTATGTATATATATATATATATATATATATATATATATCGTGTATATGACAAATGACGACTGTTTTGTTATGATACGATCATTCTCGATGATTAACTATTTATTTATAAATATATACAAGTAACGATGACGATGTTAGATGATATGGAATATCGGACAACGATGATGTACTAGCGACGACGAGATTGATATATATGTATATCGATGATGATGATGATGACGAACCAAGCTTCATTAATGTTCCTCTTAAATTATTATGATAAATACTAAAGTCAGACTTGGGACTTTGCGCGGATCGCGAGCGATGCCAGGGTCCTAAAGCCAACTCTCTTCATCCCTCGTTCATTCGAGAGAGCAGCGAATGAAGGATACAAGAAAGAAAAGTGATGATGCAATTTACCAAGACAAGACGATTATGCGATTACTCTCTAGATCTTCGTAACGACTTTCTTGTCAATTTTTTGTACTTACATCTCTCATCCTATATTTATCCGAAAAAATCTCTTCATCTCGCACACAAGCCGGACCTCGGCGGGAAGAGACTGATTGCAGTAGCGCGCGACAAGGCCAGCTCTCCGTTTCCATCAGAAAACGGAGATCGTCCGCCGAGGAGCGACGAACTTTTTTCCCGCCGACGTCCCGCGCCTTCCCTCATTTTCGACGGTTCTTTACCCCCTCCTTCCCCTTTCCAATTTGCGCATACGTAATTTTAAGTGAAAAAGCGTTGTAAAGAATTCGTAGATTGAAACTTTTTGTAAAGAAAGATGCAAATCTGTATATTTGTAGTAGCCGTGTAAAATTATGATTAATTATTATATTATATTGTATCATTATATCAAAAACCATTGTAAATAGACGAATTGTCAATATAAAATGTCAAAAGAGCGAAAAGCGAAAGGATTAATAACGATACATTCAAAGATAACTAACTCAGGCTTATTCTTTCATCGTCGAGAGCCCGAAAACCTAATCAACGCTTCATTCCGCCCTGCGCTAGAAAAGAAGCGTGTAAAAATAGAAAAAGCCAAACACGGAGAGCCAGCGCCTACCGCGCTTGAGAAAATAATTCCCGAAGCAATAAAGGCATCAAAGAGCTGTCTAAATTCGGGCGCTTCCGCCGAAAGAGATGAGCGTCGCGCCCAATAAAGAGCCAATCAATAAAATCTACTATAATCGAGCATTTCGTTCGATCGGTCAATTTAACGAGCGCGGCGCGTGTCGAAAACTCGAACGTCCGCTATAGATATAGACGCGCATTTGTATTCGTGAGTTATGCACCTCCGGGGAAAAAACGTTACGCTCGCGAGTATATAGGGGAGAGCTTGGAGTCGTCACCGGCACATGCAGCATATAACGGTCCGTGTAATTTCCAGTTATGTTAATGGCTAATTTTCATTATCCCATTGACAATGCGCGACGTTGCGCATCGTTAAAGGCTTCCGATCGTTTCTTTTCGGCGACGCGCGGCTCTACTTGATTGATCAATTTCGACGGTTATGGTAACGAGGAATTTTGTAAGCTCGGTTGGCGAAATCGATCCCGGGAACGTTGCTGAAATTCGGTTACAAAAAAAAAAAAAAAACAAAATAGGGACCAAATGGAAAATTCACACATCCGCATATCTCTCTTTCTCTCTCTCGCTCCGCGAGATAAAGTTCGATCTTGCGCGCTCGGCTAATATATTCTCACGCTATATATACATAGGCTGGAGTTTTTCGAGCTACATAGAGCCGAGAGAGTTAGCGGAGCCCACATAATAAAGCTCCGCTGTATCTGACTGTTATAACGTACTACAGTGTGCAAACTTCCTCGAGTCTCTCCCTCTCTTCGCTCAGTATATAGGTATATACACGAGCGAAATAGACTTTCACTTGCCCTCGGGTTGCGCTTCTCTCCTCTTGCACTGCCTCCTGCACGCGGCGACTTCTGTATTATACAGCCCGGGTCCTACGTTATATGTATATATATATAAGCTCGGTTGGACTAGTGCCAGGGACACGGACTTCCAGCGCAGATATCCGGCGTATATAATCCAAGATATATACGTGGGGGGATGATATCCGTGCCAGTCGGTCGCTATATACACGTATATATATATATATATATACCATATAGCTCGCACTCGGGGGAATTTTTCGCGCAATAAAAAGAGAGTACTCTCCTGGAATTCCTGCCTCTCTCACTCGCTCGAGAAGAGAAGAAAAGAGCAGCAGCCGCGGAAGTATAGGTATATATATATATACAGTAGTCGGGTTGGGGCCGCGGCTGCTGCTGCTGCTGCGAAGTAGAGAAAAGATTTCTCACAGGATCTCAGCCGCCGCCGCCGCGAAGGAAGAGAGGGAGGCAGGGGAGAAGAGGAGAATAAAAGTCTTCTTCTCTCTCTCTCTCTTTCTCTCGTTCCTTCGCTTTGTAGCTCTCTGCGCTTGATAGCGAGCGAGTCCGGCTCTTTTCTTTCTTCCGCAATTCAAGCTGCGCGCGCGCGCGCCACGCAATGGCTTGAAATTTAAGCCATATAACCAGAGAGACCGCACTATGGGAAGTCATTGTTAACTTTCTCGCGCTGGCTCTAAGCTATGGGAATTTTTCTTTCCGCGCATTCCGCGAGTTCCTCGAAAATATTACAAATACGTATATATATATATATATATATATCTGCGTGACAAGCGTAACGCTATATATATATATATATGTATATATAGTATACTTGGCTGGTTCCTGCACAGGGCACGAGGCGTGACGCGCGCGCAAGAGAGATAGGGAAGTTCCGTTTGGCTATATCCTTGTTTTCCGTCTAGACGGAATAATCGATGCGAAGAAAGAACCGAGATTATATTGAAATACGAATCGCCGGAGGTATAGCGGATCACCTACGCGAGAGAGAGAGAGAGAGAGAGCAGGTGTAACAATAATCGCTCGATTTTTCGAAAAGAGTTTATTGAGAATACTTTTCAGTTATTACAGACGAATTCGATAAGCTCGGTAGCATCACGCCGACCTGGTACCCTCGGGTTGGACGTATCTGCCGGCGAACAAGATGCTGTTCGTCTGATGGTCCACCAGGAAGAAGAGGAACGGCCTGTCGGCGCGGAACGTCGTGACCGTCGAGCCCATCAGCGGAATCACCGATACACCTGCGGGAGTGAGGTAATTTTTTTTTTAACGCGATTTTAAATACAAGGTCGCTAAATCACTTTATCGTTCGTTCACGTTACCAGACACAGCTGCGGCGATAGTTCCTTCCTCGTTGACTTGTATTTGCGCGTTGTGCATGACGGCGCCGACCTGCACGTTCCCGCGGGGAAAGGCCGTCGTGAGGTTGGCGTTTTCGTCGAACAGATCCTTGATGCCGAGCTTTTGGAGAAAATTAATCGGTCAATCTCTTGAATTCAAAGTAGAAAAATAGCTCCCATACCTTCTCGAGAGTGGCGCGCAGGTCGACCTTGTTGCCGATGCCGAATCTCGGCAGCTGCAGCAGTACCTCGGTTTTCTGGAGACTCGACAGCAGCACCGACACCGGTGTGAAGGCCAGATCCCTGGACAGGTCAAGGAGGGCCTGTTCTCCGAGACGTTGCGGCAGAAGCACCACCATTGACACTCGTTCGCCCTGTACAAAGATCGGTATAAGAGATGCGTCGATTTTTCTCTCGCTAACGTACGAACCGTGTAGGGGATCTGGATGACTTGGGCGTCGAGAGCGGGCACGTAGTTGTACTTGTAGTTCTCGACGACTTCCATCAAGGGCACTTGTTGGCAGCCAAGTTTCGGAACGTTGAAGCACCTCGATCTCGTGGCGGTTTTGTCGAACGAGTGCAACCACGTTCCCTTGAAGTACACCGCGGTTGTCAGCACCATCTTCGTGTCGGCCGCGACGGAGTCTGCAAGAGTTTCGGGTTTTTCATCTTTTTCGATACTACGTACAAGCTACAAGAGTAAGTGATATTACTGGGTTCGAGGATCGAGCTGATGTGTCCGTTGGTGCACTTCTTCGCCCAGTCGTTGATGGTCTTGACGGTGCCGGCGACATCGGCGAAATTCGTCGCCTGAAGCTCGCCCTTGTAGTACCTCTGTAGAATGTCCGTGTAGTCCTTGTGCAGAGCCACGTCCTTGGACAGCCACATCTTGATCGCGGTCTGCAGCACTGTGTTGCTCTTGGGATCCTAAAAATCGGTAAGGGATCGGTCGTGAAAATTTCGATCTCGGAAAGATTGGCTAAGGTTCGATCACCTTGAAGGACGAGATGCTCTGACTGACGACGTCTCGGATCTGAGCGACGTCGGACGGTAGCCTCAACGTGGACACGATCTGCTGGCGAGTACGACCACCCGCAGCTTCGGCCAGGATCATCAGAGCCGCTTTAACGCTGGACGTACCGATGACCACATTTCCCGGCTTGGCCTCGTTCAGCTCCTGCAGAAGCTCGACGTTGAAGAAGTTCTGACGCTCGTCCACTCCCGTTCCTATGGCTGACGGAGCTGCAACGATTCGTGACGATGATGAGTTATATAGATATATATATATATATTCTAACGAGAGCCGCTCGCTCGAAAAGTTTTAAAATTCGACGCACACGTGGAGTATTCAAGGACACATTTCGGTTCCATATTGACACAAATGGCTGGATGGCAATTAAAATATTCAAAGTGTCAATACAACAAGCGCGAAAAAAACACAGTCATGCAAATCAGTGTGCGGACGGAAAGTTCGATACAGGCGCTCGTTATTCGACAATTATTTTTCCAATAACAATACAACGCCTCGAGAAAAACATTTCTTATTGTTTCTTTGCTTTTACAAATATTTCATTTAATAATTTTGAGAAAAAAAAAAAACGTGATTATCGACACCGCGCCGATAATCACGTTCGATGTAAAAATAGAACGACCGCGCTCTCGCGATGTAAATACAGCGCAGCCGGACAAATTGCGAAATCGCGTAGTGAGTAGTAGTGCGTGACGCGCGCGCGCGCGATAATTGACGGACATCCCAAGCCAAAGTGTCAAAACACACGAGGCTGAAAAAAAAAAAGTAAAAGTTATAAGCACATATCGTACCAGCGACGGCGATCCCGCAGATGAATAATATCGGGAGCCTCATGGTTGCCGGCAGGAAAATTCAATTTCGCCGGCGACAAGGTATATCGGCTATATACACGTATATATATATATATATATAACACAGTTCGCGTCGAGCTTTCCGCACAGACTGATGCGGGAGTATCGCGCGAAAGAAGGAGAGAGAAAAAGAGCTTGTCGTGCTCGCGGCTAATCTATCGATGACTCGTCCGTTTCCCCCACCCACACCTCGGGCTTATATACACGAGGCTGTCGAAACGTGCCGACGTAAATAAATATGGATATAGCCGGCGCGATCTCGGTCCAATACCCCGGGAGAGGACCGTCATAAATTACGAGACTCTGTCCCACGCTATATTTCTTCCTTTTTTTTTTTTTTTTCATTTTGCATCGACGCGGATTTTCGGACGAAGAGAGAGAGAAAAAAGTACCAGTTGGCGCGTCCTCGTGTCCGCCGACTCGAGATGGCATCTGCGGCGCTGCACTGCTCTCGGATATTCCGGTTTCCTCCAGCGGATTGTTTACGAGGCCCATGTACAGGATCGTGCCAGTGCTCTCGTCCTCGATGTAAAACAGGAACGGCTGATCTGCCTGGAAGGTCTCGTCGTTCATCTTGTTACCGATGTCGATCTCTGCGCGGAAAAGCGGCGCGTAAGTAATTGTTTTTTTTTTTTTAAACCAATCGATTACTCCTCACCTGTGGCGGCGTAAGCGACGGTTCCCCGCTCGCTGACCTCTATGCCGGTCTTCTGGATAACGTCGGTGACGACGAGGCGCCTCGATGTCGACTTGGACCGGAGGATACCGGTCAGCGTCGCCGTGTCGTCGAAGATGTCACGGATTCCCAACTATACGTTCGAGACGTACTACAGTTACGGATATTACCAACTACGAGGCTATATATATATATACGCACCTCGCGGAGGTTGTTCTCCAGCTTGCTGGTAAAGTCGAACTTGAACTTGGGGAGCATCACGTCGACGTAGAGCTCCTGCATCAGCCAGACGTGTCTGTTGATGACGAACGGCGAGACCTTCTTCACCAGCTCGTCCAGCTTTCCCGGCGCCTGCGGCAGTATCGCGTACATCGCCAGCTTGCGTCCCTGTGGAGAGATAAGCAAAATTCAGCCTTGGAAGCGGATATTCTCAAACGTCCGAAAAAACTCACCGCGTAAGGCAGCCGAAGAATCTTGGCCTCCAAGTCGCTGGAGTAGGCGTAGTAGAATTTGCCGTTGCTCCGCATAAACGGCACCTGGACCGTGTTCTTCCCGTCGCCCAGTCGGAACTTGCCGATCTGCGTCTGGTTGACCGAGAAGGGCTGTCGGAGCCACGTGCCCTGGAAGTACATGGCGCTGGCGATGAGCATCATGCTGTTCCGAAGCTTCGATTCTGCAAGTGTAATACGCTTATATATATATCATATCGCGTCGATATGGACAAAGTCGAATATATATATACCATCCTCGACGAGCTTCTGGACACGAGCCTGAGTTACGTTCCTCACGTAGTCGTTGATCAGCTCCGCCGATGTCTTCGCGTTGCCGAAGTTCAGACTGACGATGTCGGTGTTGTAAAACGTTTTGAGTATCGCGCCGTAACGCTGTCGCGGCGTTATGCTCTGGTCCAGAAAGATACGAGTCCCGACGTTCAACGCGTACTCGGGCCTCCTCGTCTGGAGCGATTTCAAAACGCTGGAGAACTTGTCGCGAGTCGCTAGTATGCCCACCGGTAGATGCATCACGGTTGCCAGCTGTTGGGCCGTCTCGTCCTGGGCTCCTTCGTAGAGCAGCACCAGAGCCAGTTTCAGCGATATGGGCGATACCAGCAGGTTGCCCCGATTCGACTTGGCCAAGTTCTGACAGCCGGTAAATGGTTATTATATACACTCGAATCGAATCGGAAATTTCATCGATGATGGAACGAATGAGCTCACCTGCAGCAGGTTCCAATCGAATATGTTGGATCTCTCGCCCTGATAGGGCACGAAATCGTCGATCTCATCCTGCGACGTTCCGTTCGGCGTCTTGGCAGCGGCGATCAGTACCATTAGCGCGGCGATCCATCCTGTTTTTCATAATTACAGCCTCTTTTAACAATAACGTCGATCGGTGGAAAAATCACGGTTAAATCCTGCGGTCGGTCGTTTCGACGTCGAAATAAACTCCTAAAACGCGATCGTCTGCACCGATCCGAAAGCTTGTTTTCGAATCGTATATATATATATATACATATTCATCCGCATCCGAAAACAAAATCAAGTCACGTCGAGGGGGGAAAAAAAAAACTAACGGTACTGTCTCATCGGCAAACGAAAAGTCCATAATATCACGAAACACGGCCTCTCGCCATCGCAGACAGTTCTGGCCTTGAATCCGCGCGCCTAAGGAAAAAAAGGATCGAGACGCGCACTTGCCGGTATACAGATCAATAGAATCTTAACGATCGCGCAAGGCTAGGGTTTTTATCGTTATTTGCGCGCTTTACGCGGAATCGCGCACTATTTAATGATGATTCAACGATTTTTCCAAAGAATAGCTTAACGACTTTGATAATTAACGTATAAACGTTTGAACTGACTGACCTGCGCAAAGTGTAGCCGACATGCTGCGAGTTGAACAAAACCGAGCGTTTCGAGCAGCGCTTCGATACTGCCCTGCGCGCTGGAAACTCGTTGTAGATCTGCGGGGAGAGAGAGAGAGAGAGAGAGAGAAGCGCCGAGAGAAGAAGAGGGGACACGCGTCTTTGCGGCGATCTCCTACTACGCGCGTTTTTCTGATAACCGATTTTACTCGACGATCGGCGCTCTTGACCGTGTCGATGCGAAAATTTATTTCTTCTTGTTTCTCGAGAAATTTCGGAGTAGCAGAATACCCAAAGCTTTCCGTTTTTTTGTAAAAATAATACTTTTTTTTTTTAATAACGATCTATCGAGCGGCGTAGTAGGCGCTGGTTGCGATTTCGAAAACGGAGATACTCGTATCCGATTGCTTTTACAAATTGGTTTTTATTAACGTACTTTTATTTATTTATTTTTTTTTTGTTTACAGTAACAATTTTATTACTTATCATCGATGAAAATAAATGGCGATGTTCGATGAGTGGTGGATAATCGAGAATTACAAAGTCGTGTCTACCGTAGTCGACTCAGTTGCCGGCTGCTCTTCCTCGCGGAGCTGTCCGGTTCCGTACTTGTTCAGGGCGCTCTGGACTATGAGCGACAGCATCTCCATGTTCTCCTTGGTCATGTAGTCGCGAGCGTACTCGGCCACGCGTTCCTTCACCGACTGCGGATTCGAACGAATTTTATGAGCGAAAAATTCCGAGAGAAATAATTCAAAGGAAGACGATCAACGAACCTTTCCCTTGAAGATGTCCAGGCCGGGCAGACTCAAGGAGAAGCTGCAGATTGGCGTGAAGGCGCAGACGGCGGTGGTGGCGACGACTCCGAGGAGCATCGAGAGGCCGAGGTGCGCGACGATTTTGACTCCGTAGACCAGCAAAGCTCCGGAAATCGGTATCAGCAGGCTCTTGAGGAGCTTGAGCTTCGCGAGGGTGGTAGCGATCCATTTGAAGCTGCTGCCGCTACTGCTGACCGCCGTCTTCTGGGGACTGGCGACGTAACCCTCGAAACCGCTCTGGAGGGTGAAACCGTCGTTGGCGTTGGCCTTGACGACGCGGGTAGTGGTACCTTCCAGTTGATTGGTCGGCTTGCCGATCGCGATCGCCTGGCTCAGGGCCAGACTCGCCAGGATGACGAGGACGAGCGTCTTGGAAGACATGGCGTTGGTTCTTCTCGAGGTGAGGCTCGAATACTGATGCCGAATCGGTTCGCCCGATCGCTTAAATAGGAATCGGAGACTCGTTAGGTTATTATAAGGGACACGAGTCACCCTTGGAGGCTAATGTGTACTACGGGACTAGCCTTTTCGCCGAGGGTATAATTATTGCGTCTGACTAAAGGGCCATTAGCCGCGCTTTCGACTATTCACCTCGAATATTCATATACTGTATAGGCATTACGAATTCGAATATTTCAATCATACGCGCGCGTCTGCGCTTACTCGTTGCTGGTCAGAAGTTAGTAGTATAAATGTTTAGTGGTCGATATACGGTATGTTTACTCGGTCGATGCTAAGGCCGAGAACTTCTTTATCGGTGAACTGGAATATTAAAAAATTATTTCTGAAATATAAAAATACAAGTATGTATTTTGAAACAAATCTTTGTTTAGTTTTAGTATTAGAAACGTAAGTTTTAAGTTTAAGTTTTGTAAACCGGCCCTATGTGCAGGTAAACTTGTTTTGCCTATATATAGCTAAAAAAAAAAAATGAATAAAAAGCGTTGTACAGTATATATAGTAGAAAAAAAGTGGTAGAAAATCTCTTTGAAAAATTCATCTTATAGAATTCAGCCTCGAGTACACTCGCACTTTCATCTGCTCTCTCATCTCGTTATTACGCAAGCGTGTGTTAAATTCCGCTTCTTACCGGAAACGGGTCGCCAGCATCTATAGGAAATTTACAGCGAGATGTCGCAGCGATCGATCGAAACTGGTACGACGGGAATCATTGAACTATATCGCGTCTCGTAAACACGAGAGATAAAACATGTGCGAATTCAGCTCTCTCTCTCTCTCTCTCTAACTCCCATAGCGTTAATTTCATTCCAACTATTTTCAAACGGCGCGTTAATTACGTTTACGCGCGGTAGCTCGTTAAAGCAAACTTTACGCTCGTTACGACATGACGAATATACACGCGTGTGTATAACCGATCGACGGTTTAACGACTGCTCGTTTCAACTAATTGAAATCTCATTTCGCTGCGCAGACGAGAGAAGATCTCGCACGGAGTATAAAAAAAAGCCCGCGCGGATGTGTGCGTGCGTTTAATACGAACACGCATATATAAACGAGGTAAAGAACGGGCCGCCGCGGCTCTCTCGCGTACGATATAACGAGAAACGAGGTTGAGAGTCGAGCCAGTTCCAGAGCGACCGAGCACCGCTAATTTTGACCAGCGCGCGCGAAACTTTCCCTCTTGTTTTCGATAATAAGAAATTTATTCCAGAGATGCGTAGGTCGACATCATTGCTGCTAGCCGTTATTTTCGCGGCTATCGCGCTGTCCACGGCAGCCGCTCCCAAGAACTGTTTCAAGACCAGCACTGACGTAAATCGCAACAGAATTTTGAAATCGAGAGCTGCTCATGTGTGCGCGGAATAAGGGAAATTATATTTTATTCGTTACGTATAAGAGCGTAAAACTATTCGCACGTTACTGCGCACACGTGAGTATATATATATATATATATATATATATATATATATATATATATATATACAAGCCAGCACCGCACACGCGCGTGTGCTAATTAACGAACATATTATGCTCCACAGTGCGTCCACAGCTCCGAATGCTGCTCCGGATGCTGCATAGAGGCCAAGTGCCTCGAGAGTACGTATTTTAATGTAAAATTTAAAAAAAAAATAAATAAATAAATAAAAATTCTATTTTCCAGACGCCGACGCCTGTCAGAGCGTCCTGACGAAGCTGGGCGCCGGAAAAGGTGGACCATGCGCGAACCTCGACCCTCCGTGCAAGCCGTCTTACACCTGCGTCCTGCAACAGGCTCTATGCGTCCAGGCACCTTGTAAACCCGTGCCCACTTGTGTCCCGCCCGATTATCACGATTACGAGTAAACTGCGATGCGTTTTTCAATAACGTTATACGCACGTTTGCTTTTTGTACCTTTGTACCCGCGGTTTTATTGTGAGATTTATATTTTTTTTTTTTTTTTTTTTTTTACAGAGATTTATGTTTCTATGTACTCCAGCAAAATGTACATGTATAATTTTATTTGCCAAGGCTTGATCAATAAAGTGTGAAAAAATAGCGCATATCGATGAAATAACAATCATGTCGAAAAATCTTGGAAAGCAGCGCCATCTATTTCTGGGTGTGTCTGCGTGTAATTATATAGTGCAGCCGCTCAGGTATGTATCTATATATCGAATATGCAGAATGCTATATAGTACAGGCACCTACGCGCATATAGATATAAACACTCGATTCGAACATTGACCAAAACACTGCAGCTATTTCGGGATTGTTTTCATCTCCGCTTGTAAACATATATGCAAGTCGAGTCGGGCGCGATTATAGTCGAGATACCTTTAAGTATATAAGAGCTGCGTGCGCGCGATTGCAACAGCGAAAAGGGCGGCGGCACCTGCTCCGAAAACAAATCGGAGCGTGAATTTAACCTCAATGAATTAAGACTTATAATCTATTTAGACCGAAAAGATCTTGCGTGGAATATCATGGCGATCGTCGGCGAATCACTCAATCTCGAGAGAGGTAAGAATGTCAAATTTTGGTAAAAGCCCTGATCCAACTGATTTTTTGGTAAAACGTTCGCCTATACTCTTTGCAGATATCAAGAGGTCTATCGAACTGTTGGACAAGTTGCAAAAGAGTAAGTTTCTCTCATTTTGAGGATTTTAATTATCTCTCACGTGCAGATCTTTATTTTTTAACAGGCGGCGAGATTCCAGTCACCAAACTAGCTGCGTTACAAAAAGTATTACAAAGTGATTTCTTCAGTGCTGTTCGAGAAGTCTACGAACACATTTATGACACTGTGGATATTCAAGTGGGTTTGAGATTCTCCAAAAATTTCTAGAGTTTATCTTTGATGTGGTAACTGAATTTTTTAAACTCGCGTTAAGGGATCGCAAGATGTCAGGGCATCGGCAACTGCCAAAGCTACAGTGGCTGCATTTGCTGCTAGCGAGGGTCATGCCCATCCCAGAGTTGTAGAATTACCAAAGACTGATGAAGGATTGGGCTTCAATGTCATGGGAGGCAAGGAACAAAATTCACCAATTTACATATCCAGAATCATTCCAGGAGGGGTTGCCGATAGGCATGGGGGCTTGAAGCGAGGAGATCAGCTGTTGTCTGTCAATGGAGTGGTAGGTAGCATTTAAAAAAAATCTGGATTTCTAAACAGAGTCTGACGTTAGTGTCAATTTTTCTTTCCAGTGTGTTGAAGGAGAAAACCACGAGAAAGCTGTAGAATTGTTAAAGCAAGCCCAGAACTCTGTTAAACTAGTTGTAAGATACACTCCAAGAGTATTAGAAGAAATGGAATTGCGCTTTGACAAACAGAGAGCTGCTCGCAGGCGTCAGAATCAATAAGGATCAACAACACAAAATTGCGTATAGAAGATTGTTATCGTGATGCCAAGAAAATACCAGAGACCATTGCAAGTCCTTCACGCGTACAAATGTATCTATCCTGAACAATCTTTGAAAAACCTGATTGGCGCACTGGTCTCAGTGCCATTCACCATAGTGCTCGAAAATATTCATACCTAAAGTATGAAATGATCTATTTTTAAAAATGTTTTTATTATTACTTCTGACACCCCATTATATTGCAGGAAACCGTTTATGAACCAATGTGACGATTCATTAAACTTCATTATTGTAAATCATTTTTCTCTTTAAGAATAAAAGTAGTGTGTACCTATAAAAATGAGAATTGAATCATATAAATCTCTTCAAAGTTTCTGACCTTTCCCGCTATTGGCGAGCTGGGTGCTACACAGGCGCAGTCTGCATGACTTATAGTCAGCCACATAGGCATTTGCCGACGCGTTGTACACGGCAAGTCGGTAATGTAAATAGGGCCTCGCGTGTCATTAAATTCAGGAAAATTCGCACTCGCCAAATTGTCGTCTCATCCAACAATGTGCCGCGATCGGAAAACTCGCTATTCTCGAACGTGACCGTTTGGAATTGATAAGTTTTTTCTGAAGATAAAAATAACAATATGGAAAGGACGACTGCAGCGGAACCAGGAGTACAAAAAATTACTGTTTCGCGACTCATCTAAACGTAAAATCGAGTTTCGTTTGTTAAAGTTCTTACCTCGTATGTTGTTGCGTATGTTATTTTTTACACGATGGTTTCGTTGACCAGAATTCTACTTTTTGCTACGTACTGCGGTGAGTTTGAACACAAATTTTGCTTTATTTACATCGACTCTGACCTTTGATTAGAGGGTACGTAACCTCGCAATCATAATAGTTTCGATCAATATTTATACTCGACTAGTTCGCGTCTACAGGGTGTGTTCAAATTATTTGTAAAATAGACTTGCAATACCAACGAACGGATGTTTGAGAAAAAAAATAACAGTTTTTTTGCGTGCATATTGTCAAGTTTTTTAGAACATATGAAACGCGCTTATTGAGTTAACTTTTAAATTGGTTTACTAATTGCATTTGCATAAGCTTCACCTTATTATGAACGAGCGATCAGTTACAATAATATTTTTTGTTTTAATCAGTGATCGTCAACAGCACTGCAGCCTCACGAGTTCTGGAACTCAGCGACAGGTACATTACTGTTTGTTTATCACAGCAGATTAGATTAGTGAAGTAATAAACTAATGGGACATTGTAATTTTGCACAGGTTCTTAGATATTCATAAAGAAGGACAATGGCTTGTTATGGTGAGCAATTTTTTAAAATAAAATTTACTACTCATGCCTTAATAATCATCGCTAATGCTGAACAAATATTTTTTTAGATGTATGCACCATGGTGTGCACATTGCAAAAGATTAGAACCAATTTGGGCTCATGTAGCTCAATATCTCCATTCATCCTCTATCAGAGTTGGCCGAATAGATTGCACTAGATTTACAAGTGTAGCTCATTCGTTCAAAATTAAAGGATTTCCAACAATACTATTGTGAGTTCAAGATCAATTCATCAACATAAATTCTGTTTAATCTTTGTTGGTCTCTAAATCAAAAAATTTTCTTTATTAATTAGCATAAAGGGAGATCAGCAGTTTGTTTATAACGGTGATCGAACAAGAGATGAAATTGTTAAATTTGCTACAAGACTGAGTGGGCCACCAGTTCAAGAAGTAACTAGGACAACAAGTTTTAATACATTAAAAAAAGATAGAGACTTGTATTTTTTGCATGTTGGAGAGAAATCCGGAACGTTATGGGTAAGATGAGATCTAATACGGAATCAAAAGAAAGTTTGTCAAGTATGTAAATCTAAATAATTTTCTCATATTGTAATCTGATTTTAGGATACATACAACAATATAGCTACTGTATTCCAGCCTCATGCATTTTTTTATCACTCGCATCCAGTTGTTGTAGAAAAACATGCTCCTATTGAAAAGACTCCTGCACTTTTTGTATATAAAGAAAACCTGCACTATAATTTTACAGGTCAGAATATTAATGCTTGAAAAAAAAACACAACCACGCATATACAATCTTTCACAGCATTTTTTGATTTTTAGATCACCACACAATAACTGACAAAGACAAATTAAATGAAACTTTGTATAAATGGATTAATGCTGAGCGTTTTCCAACATTCCCTAAAGTAACTCGTGGAAATATTCATCAACTGTATTTGACAAATAAAAATCTAGTCCTTGCAGTAGTAGAAGAAAACCAATTGGAAGAAGTTCCACCAGATATGTTGGAATTCAAAGAGATGGTTGAATCTGTGATTAAAAAGAAAAGACAAAAATATCACGAGTAAGTATAACAGATTATTGAATTAATATTGCATATAGCATGTTTTTCATCAATATTTTTCAAATATTTTTAGTCATTTCCAATTTGGCTGGATAACCAATCATGACCTAGTCAATAGTATAGCAATGATGGTTGTGCCACTACCAAGTTTAATTGTAATCAATTCCACGACCAATCATCACTATATTCCAGATGATGAGCCAGAAAAACTGACTCCACATGTGATTGAACTGTTTTTAGAAAATATTCAGAATGAAAGTGCACCGGTAAATTATTTTTTCTCTATGCTGTGCACATCAAGTTAAATAAGACCACATTTATAAACTGGAAATTTTTTCAGAAATATGGCGGAAACAGTTGGATAGTGAGAATATACAGATCATGGTTTGAAGTCAGATCTGCTCTAGCATCAATGTGGAAAGGCAATCCAGTTTTAACAATAGTCTTGTTTGGTCTTCCTGCTATATTTTTATTGATGATCTGTTATCATATATGGTGTCCAGACATATTTGATGCAGATGAAGAGGAAGAAGGTAATATTTATAAATCAAATTAAATCAAAAATAAAAATTCCTTTTTAATTAAAAAAACGTTTGTATTTCAGAAACTAAAGGATCAAGTCATATAAAGAAAGACTAAAGAAATCTTTTCATGAACAAAGAAACTGGTTAGTTGTTGAATTGCATCTCATGATTCCAATAAGCTGTGAGGATATATTTCTATTAATTTATTAAGTGAAGAAGATTGTGCAAATGTGTTATGTCGTGTATTTTGGAAGCGTACTTATCGTTATTGAATAAAATTAATAACAAGATTTTACTGAATTTGTATAAAAGATGAATATTGTATATTTGACTTAAACTGCTTCCTGACTATTATTATGCTCATACAAAAACCAAACAACATGGATATAAGCGTATCCTGCATTTATACATAATATTTAAATTAGAATGTAAAACTTTTTTGCCATATAGACACACTTTCAAAAATTCTTCAGCAAGTTTTACAAGTCATCATCATCAGAATCCAATGCTGCTCTGCGTCTGTCAAACTAAAATATTTCATGCGTTAGACATTCAAAGTGAACAGATTTTGTCGTAAAACATTTTTACAGCGACTATTACTTCATAAGTAATTAAAAACTAAAGTGACAACGATAAGAAATTTTTTATGCAAGAAACACAAGTCAACTAAATTGCATTAAACATGATTTGAGTTTGTAATTAAGTAAATGCAGGTTGTATTATAAACTATAAGCTTATATAAAGCTTAATATTTTATTGACAATACAACTAATTATTTAGGAAAATAATGAAACTTAGATTTAATATACAAAGTTAAAATAAAAAAAAAAATAAATGTGTTACTTATTTCTTATTACTCACCTTGACGGTTGTAGCTTTTTTACTTGTTTGTTTATTTATACTTTCTAGAATGCTAATTAATTGCTGTTCCCCAAGTTTTCCTGAGAGTTGTCCTCGTTGGGCCATGGATAAAATCATATTTTCAACCATTTTTCCTTTCTCTGGCTTTCCTAAACTGAGAGTATTTACTGAAAGAAATGGTTTTTCATCAATTTCAGTTCAATAAAATAATGAAACTATTCTTACATCTTGCTCTGGCAGCTTGATCCAGTACTTGACTTAGAATGGAATTTCGCATATCTTCCATTTGTTGTTGTTTTTCCTCCGCAGCTGCTTGTTGTTGTTCATTACTAGCATTGTTGGGCTAAGAAATAAAAATTATAAATCTTTTTTATTCTATTGGGATCCTAACCTCTGTGGATTCTAACCTTCAAACTTCAATAATAGAAATTAGAATAGCACAGATTATACTTGTGCTTTAAAATTAACTATAACATTCGTGCATACGTAACGTAAAGTAGTTTTACGTATTATTTAATAATTTACAGAATTCATTAAACTTTGGTAAAATAAGTATCCTTTATATACCTTGTATTGAGATTGCAATTCTGCTAATCTCTGTTTGCGAATTTCTTCCAAATCAGAATCACCCATTTTTTAAGTAAACTATTATTTACAATTCAACAACCTACGTAAATTTGTACAAATTTTGGGTAATCTCCTTTTATGGTACCGCTCGCGCACTGCTTTCTTACCGTTTGCGCGAGTATGAAACACACTAGATGACATATATATGTATACACATACAATATTGCGTATATCTATGACGATCGTTATTTATATGGATACTGCATCCAGCATATACAATATATTTTTTTGGTCATCTCAATATAATTTTAACTAAAGAATAACAGAAGAAAATCTTAATAATGAAAATATTTATTAGAAATAATTTTAATCACAATATAATATATATATATTTTTTAAGGGTTTGAAAGTTATTACAAATTACAATGGCTTAGACATTGTACATACGAAATTCCATTATTTTGAATACAAAATATTTATATAAAGATTATCCTAAAGATTTAATTGGCTTTATAATGTATTAATAGACCTATTAACCTACTTAACTTTACAATATAATTTCCAAGAAATAATGTATGAAAAGTAACAATGAAACAGTAGCTTAAAGCTAACAGTTTATAGAAAACTTCAAGTCTTGTTTTGACAACGCCCCGCGACGATATCATCGTTAACCATCTTTCCAACATAATTCTCTGCGATTGATCTTCTATAATTCAAACAACGTATATAGCCACAACGCTTTCAAAGCGGTTAACTCGAGAATTACATTCGAAAGAGGCTTATCGTGAAAAAAAGTTCAGTATCAAATCGGTAACAATTACACTCTGCGAGAATTTTAGGAAATACCGTAAGCCCTGCCGAGCAGAATCTATACTAAATGCGCCCCTAAAAATTGGTCCTATCTCATAAAAAAAAAAAAAAAAAATAACGAGTTCAACAGTCTTGAGCAGACAAAGTCGATGTTCGTCAAGTATTTGAAAAGGGTAAAACAGCTAGATCCAGTATGAAACCCCAGCAGAGATGAGTATTACCAAAAAAAGCATACTGCATACTCTAATTTCTCAATGTGCCGGCGTGTTAGTTGGATTGGGCGAGCAAGCCATGGCCATCGGAGGAGGCGGCGGCGGATAAGGAATGAAGTAGGATTGTCCGGGATAGGGAGTGTAGCAAGTTGTATCAGCTGGAGGCGCCGGAATCGGAGGCGGCGGCTGGGCCGGAAACATCGGCGGCGATGGCTGAGGATAAGCGTACTGTGAGTACATAGGATACTGAGCCGGAAAACCATCCATTGCAGGATAAACCGGCATGCAACCAGGACTGCCAACTTCGGGCGAGAGATCGGCTGGCGGTGGCATGTAGGGCACCTGGACGAAGCTGCCGGGAGCTGGATAGTAGTGACCTAGAAAAAGAAGAAGATGAGTATTGGAAAATATACATCAATTGTTGAAAAACTACGGAGAATCGAACAAACCTGCAAAAGGCTCTGAATCTACGGGATACGTGCTCAGCGGTATATAAGGGACCTGCTGGTTGTAAGGCACTGAATAAGGATATCCATTATTAATCGGAGGCGGAGTTTGACGTTGGACTACCGGCGGTTGTAGCTGTTGCTGCTGCTGCGGTTGCTGGTGATTTTGCTGCTGTGGCTGTAGAGAGTTTTGTTGCGGCTGTTGTTGCATATGATTGACTTCGCTGATTTCACATTGATTGCCGATCATCTGAGACTCCACTTGCTGCGGCTGCTGCTGCTTTTTATTTCCGCGATAATCACAGTCTTGATGTTGCTGCTGTTGATGGTGATGTTGTTGCTGTAAGTGTGGCCGATACTGATTTTGCCCGTTGTGGTGATCATTTCGATTTCTTCCTGTTATGCAAAAATTTATATTACAAAAAATATGTAGTGGTTCTGGCAACTGATTGAGCGTCGATCTCTTTATTCTATGGGTATATATGTATATACCCAAATATACACACACATACATCCCTATGTCCATATACACATGTCCAAGCAAAAGTGGCACACCTAGCGGATTTTTCTACAAGTGTTGAAATTTATAATAAGCAGACGACAAATAAAATGTGAATATACATATACAAATATTACACGAGTATGGACTTGAGATAAAAAGTTGTTGCTAAAAAATTATTAAAAAGTTATAACGTTGAATAGGGAATACTACAATATGAATTTAAATGCTTTTCTACTCTTTTTTAGTTTCTACCTCCGTGTATCACGTGGTCTTATTATAAGTTTCAGGGTTGAAAATAGCGCCCTCTAACGGTGCTTGGACGTCCGAATACACGTCATAATTGAAATGCATTGTAGTAAGTAGTTAGTGGTAGGGAGCAGTCGGAGTTCGTCTGCGTCTCGCAGCTTGTTCACACGCGCGCGCACATTCATTAAACTTTCATGCGTCTTTGGTGCAAACAATAAACAACAAAAAAGAAAAATAATGTCTCGGTATTTCCAATTCTTCAAAGCCAGAACGATTTGACCAATTGGTAAATTTCAGCAGACTTATCGCATACGTACGACGAGGGTCAAGGTCGGCCGAGTAAATATCTGAGCATAATTTGATTTGATCAAAAGCAGCTGTGTACAGAAACAATCATGCCTGATCTTTCTCTTGTGCCTCTAACGGCATTATCACCCGAGGTCCAACATTTAATTTCAACATTCTTGAATCCACCAAAAGTTATCCCAGCAGGTTGTGGAACCAGCGGATTGCCAAGGTTAGAAAGTTTCCCTTGTACTTTAATGTTTGTGGCATATGAAGAAAACTCAACAATTCTATTTACAGCAAATGTTAGTTTTAAGATTATTTTGTATACTGTAATCTAAAGTATATTCTTATATTTCTAGAGATTGGAGAGGACTTGCGCAAGTATGTTCCATCGGAGGTGAGCTAATGCCTGCTATTGCCTCTCATGCTGATCCCACTAAGCGAATACTGGATATCGTGCAAACCAAATCTCAGAATTTTACTCTAAAAAGCCTGCAAGATGCTCTAAAGAGCCTTGAGAGGTGGGATATCCTGGAAGATTCTGAGCCACTTCTAGAGAGAGATGCTTTGTTGTACATGGAAAGGTTAAAAAAGTCTCAAGAAACTGCTGAAGGAAATGATTACTCTGCCGATGCTGAAATTTTGACCTTTGGTTAGTTTTTATTACTTGTATATTTACTTGAAATATTAAAATTTTAGTTGATTGTATATTTATTATTGTTTACAGATGATCAATTCAGAATAGAGCGTGGAGAAGGAAAGCAACACTACGATGCATTTCTATTGTATGCAGATGTAGATGAAGAGTTTGCACTAGAGATGATAGAAAATTTGGAAAAGAAAAATAATCTTAAGGTAGTATCCATATATTTCATTCTTTGAATACTTTATCGAAAGAGTGGACCCACAAAAAATAGATTGAAATTAAAAACTTGCTTTTTTTTCAGCTGTGTTTAAAAGAAAGAGATTTGGTACCTGGATTATCATTTGAACATGAAGCTATTATGAGATTGATATCCGAAAGATGTAATAGGCTTATTACAATCATTAGCCCAGATTTCTTTAAAAGTCCTGCCAACAAGTTCTTTCTGAACTATGCGCAAGCTTCTGGCATAGGTTAGTCAAATTACTCAACATCATTAATAAATTATTAAATTATTATTATTATTATTATTAGCAAAGTAATAAGTTATATTTAAATATGTTTTGCCAGACAAAAGACAAGAAAGAAAAATCATCCCATGTGTGTACAAAAATTGTGAGCTTCCACCTCAGTTAACCTACTATTCCAAAATTTATTACAAGAACGTGTCAGCTGATTTCTTTTGGGATAAACTCACTCGATCTATGAAAGCAATACAAAGTGTTCAAAATGCTCAAATGTTTACTCAAAATTCAAGCAATTCTAAGGCGAAAAGCAGTAACTCAACAAAGAATACTCCAGTTCAAGAGCCCAAAAAGAAAGTAGAACAAAATCCACCTGTTGAAACATCAAAAGCTGTGAATGGTCTGAAAAACCGTGGGTTGCTTCCTTGGAAAAGAAGAGAGAATGCAGAGTTAAGCGAAAAGCCTAATAAAAAGGATGAGAAACTTGTAACGCAAGACCCTATTCCAAAACTCCCGTCACTTGATGGATTGGATTCACTATCATGCGTAACAAGTAGTGCAAATACTACTACAAAGAAATCTAAGAAAAATAAAATGTTTCTGGGTAGTTATGTAAAGAAAGTTCAATCACTTCTCACAAAATCATAATACTTTTTTCACTATAGTTTTGTAAATATTGTTTTAATTGTGACACAAAATTTTCATCGTGTCAGGAAAATTGTTTTTCATGACTGTTGCATAAGTGACTGTGATATTAAGAAATAAGAAATTATCTACAGTATCTGTACATTTTGTGACTTAAATTTTGATAATTACTCTTTAGATTGATATTATAAGAGAATTAATAAATTATTATATAATTTTTTAAACTAAAACAATATTTTCTTACCCTCGTAACTTCGTTTGAAACGTGGGGCCATCCCATTGGATTTATTTCCCCGCGGTGCTTCCTTATTATTGTAGATCTGATGTTGCTGCTGCTGTTCCTTGAAGTTTGTGTTTTTGGAATCAATCCGATTCCGGTTGAGATCAGTATGCGGCGATTGTTGCAAGTCTCGCGTAGCTGACATATTGCGAAATTCCGAGCTTCGGTAATTTGACTTTTGTCCGTTTGATTTCGTACCGTTGTGATTCTCTTTGTCTCGTGGTCTTGGAGGTGAACGATTATTATACCGAAGATTGTTGTTGTTGCCCTGATTCATGATCTCGCCATTTACATTAGGTCCTAATTATTAAATGTTTTAATTTTTTGTTTCACGACGAGTTTATATTATAGATAAAAATATAGTACAGCAATACCATTCATCATTGCGGGATTGAAGTTTGCATCAGGTGGAGGAGGTTGAGCAATGAAGAATGTGTTATCACCAAACTGTTGTTCAGTCATCCCATTAGGCCACATATTTTGAGACCAGAAATACTACGAAAAATTAACATTTTTTAAATCTTGGCAAACAATATTTCAAATCAATCGCCGTAATATCTGCGTACCTTCACTCCTAAGTTAAAAAAATGTCGTACAGTAGCAGGATCTAAAAATATTTAGCGATTATAAATAGAAAAAATTAATGACTATTAATTGAAAGCGCTATTAAGATGAGCTATTATGTTGTATTCGAATTGCTCATGCTTGATAGAAAATCTTTCAATTAATTCATTTTCCAATTCATACGAATGTCTTCACCTGAGTAGGGTACACCATTACCGTCCACGTCCCAATTCTTTACCAATTCGTAGTTTACTATTTCATGATCTTCAGAAAATCGAGGACTTTGTGGATAAGTAGTATCTGCAATATAAATGATACAATTAAATGTAATATCTCCACAATGGAAAATTTAGAAAAAGATTTATTTACTTGTATAAGCAGGATAGAATATTTCATTCTTCTCTGGACGTTGATTAGGCTGCTGCTTATTTGATTGATTCAAATTGTTCAAATTTGTCACGTTCTGAATTTTTTGCCCGTTATCTTGCGCTTCAGTATTTAAACCAGGATTTTTATTCTTTTTCTCGATAACTATTTCCTCTATCGTTTCGACAGGTGTTATGTGAGTGTTTTCCAAAGCAGCCTTCATATTGCCAACAGGTGCCTGAAATTGAGTAAAACATTCATTCATCGATCTTTTAGTCTAACTTCTTGAGATCATACATGAAATATTTTTACGTACGTCTGTACTGTACTCCTTGTATGTTATATAACTCTCTACCTGCTTCTCTATGCTGAAAACAACAAAATACTTGTTTAAGTCTGATCTCGATTAATATCGTGAGAATAAAGATGAAA
The DNA here is from genome assembly GCA_024372645.1 of Trichomalopsis sarcophagae. Lineage (NCBI taxonomy): Eukaryota > Metazoa > Arthropoda > Insecta > Hymenoptera > Pteromalidae > Trichomalopsis > Trichomalopsis sarcophagae. The sequence goes on from QLSS01000006.1 coordinate 1,053,868, forward strand.
AATAATTACATTGCCTCAGGATTCCATTCAGGTTTATTGTTCTTAGCGAGACCCTTGGCATTATTTATTTGATTCTTATTTGTATTATTTTCATTGGACCCTTGTTCTCTAGGTCTACGTCCGTTTGAATTCCAAGGTTTCTTCGACTTTGGGCCTACGAACAATGTAAAAAATATGAATCAGAAAACAATCTTTAAATTATAATTTAAATAAAAGTATGGCATACTTTGAGCAACCATATTCCTCTTGTTTGTAGCCATGGCCCAGTTATTTTGCTTCGTCTTCCTCTGAGGGAAAGGTTTTAGGGCTTCATATGGCACTGTCATCATCTCTCCTAACTCTTCTATAAATACTAGAACAGGTCCTTGGTTTTTGCTCATTTCTTGTATATGACCTGTGTAACCAAAAGGTTCCAAGCGCTTTGGCTTTGTAGGAGATGTGGCATTGGCCCATTCTTCACGGGCAGGCAAGAAGTTATTGTTGATCTTATCATTTTCCTTCAATTCAAGATGTACTAAACATTTGGCTCCAGCTTGCAACTCGGTAGAATTAAACTTTGTGTAGCCCGAGTTTCTCACTTCTACAAGTGATAAAATCAAGTGATTAAAGAAATACGTACAATTTTATAGCTACAACATACCCTTTTTAATTTCATGCCAAATGTCATAATCAACATTCCTATAAATATTGGGATCTAAAGCTTTTGCCACCCGATAAGGAAAGGGTGTGATTCCTCTAGATAAAAGTTGTAGCTCCTCAGTGTCTTCATTTTCTTTGATCTTGTCTAATAATTCTACAGTCAACTGGCTGTGAAAAACAAGTAAGAACATTCGATTGATCGCTCAATTATTTAATTTAAACTAGATCATGCTTTTAGCAGGGACTCACTTCCGTATGTCCAGGTTTCCTTCAAGGAAAAATTTCTCATGTCTCAGATGACTGTTTCGTTCATGCAACATCTTGTGAACAGTAATGTCTACATTATTCATGTCAAAAACATTCTTGTACAATGTTTGGTAAACGAGGGCTAAAAATTAGTATAATTTGAATAAAAGAGCAATAAAATAAATTGTATGTGCACTTTTTTTTCATTGCAACTCACACTGACAGAATCCTGCATTGGTTGTATGCTCTTGGGTGAAAACTGTCTCATACTGTTTTGGTGGTGTAAAACAAAGGTAAAGACCATCTTTGTAACCATGATCAATCACAGTTTCTCTCGTCAACTTTTGTCCATGGAATATAACGACGTTTCTTTTGTACAACTGTGACATGGCCAAAATTTCATTCATACCACCCCACTCCGTGAAACAGTTCATTTGATCCAGGTAACTGTCGTAGGGTATCGAAATTTTCTGTTAATTTAAAAAAAAAATCATTATCCAATCAATCAGAATCAACTTGAGTGAAAAGTATTTGAAATATCTCTTTACCTCTTCAAACATTTTTCTATTTTCCCTCATAAACTCGACGCATTCTTTCCTGACTCTTATGTGACAGCGTTGATTTTTATAAACCTGTTCGCTAACAGCCCTGAACAAACTGGTAGGATCCTTTGGTACGTGCTTCCTGTAATATCCTTCATTTTGCAGCCACTCATCAACTGGCTCTATGGTGCGCTTTGACGTTTTTCTCGTTGGAATCTCCATAGATCTTTTGCACAGAAAAATTGCAACCATCAAATACGTATTATGGCCACCCTCTTGGCTCGCTCGCTCATTCTTCCCCACCGAAAAAATACGTTTCATCCAATATAATTACCCGATAAGTTCAAAATCTCTCTGCAGTTGACAATAGACAAAAGAAAGTCTTGCAAAGCGACGTGCATCCGCGTACGAAAAATCAGATACTAAACTGCTCGGCGAGAGTAAAAAAACAGCGTGACAAAGAGAAAAGCCTCGCATGCACTGATCATCCCAATTTCCGGAAACCGACGCTAGCTTGTTTCTCAAGCCCGGTAAGTAAGTATGGTTACGCATTGTGCATCAACAAAGCATCAGCCGATCAACTCAGCAGCACGTGCATCCTCGTTACAAGCGCACACATCTCGTTTCAAACAAAATACTCGAACTTACCTGGCTGCGTAATTATTTTTCTGTAAAATAATTCGTCAGAAGGGGGAGAGGGGCGGAAAGACTTCTGTGCTGTTGCAGCGCGAGAGAATCGAGTTTGCCGGTCAACTGATTGTAAGCTGCTAGTCCGAGTAGATATTCGATCCCTTTGTACACACTTACGCGCTAATAATGTAGAGACATTACAAGAACGAAAAAGCGAAATATAATGGCGAGTGGTAAGCTATATAGACAGGCACAAAGAACGAATAGTTGTTGCTGTCACCGATGCCTCGACCGTTGGAACTGCGGATAAGTACTGCCGCTCGTGCGTGCGATCTGATGTGCGCGGTGCGGGTAGCCGGCGGATGTAAACAAAGCGATCCCGCGAAATACAGGCATTCGGTTTTTAGAGGTCGAACGACGCCTATGTACTTAGTAGTATTGAGCCCTATAGTGTGTGTGTGTGTGTGTGTGGGCACTTTTATGATGATTTTCGATTTTTGTGATTTTCGTTTGTATCAGCGAATTCGGAGTTATTCATTGCAGTTTATATTCCAGCCTTTTATTTTCTTTAGGAAAGGATGGAAATAAACATTATTTTTGCTTCGTCAAAGTAAAAATTTATTACAACTTTGCTATATACATGGTATTTAAAATAATTTTTACAATTATTTCAACGTAATTTTTGAAAAGCGCGCGACTTTCAAAATACCGTGCGACTTTTCGTCTTAATATATATATATATTATCAAAATTATTTGCTAGTAATAGGCAATATCAAATATGTACTTTATATTAACTACTCATATGTAAGATATTGTCTCGTTATCTTCTTCGTTCGGTACCTCTCCTACCTCGTGAGACTCCACCGCGATTTGCAGATCGTCTTTTCTTTCATCGATATCAACCGGCTGAATCGTCTCCGAGGGCTCCGACTCCAAATAACGCTCGTAATCCGCGAGGACTTCCTGGACTGCTTTCGACATCATCTCTCTTTTTTCCTGGCTGAAATGCGTGTCGGTGAAGTTTTCGGCTTGCGCCTACACAAATTATATATACATATTTACTCAAAATAAAATTACTTATAATTATAAATAATCATTTTCATAAAAGAAGAAAAAAAAAGACAACCAACCATACAGGTACGTATCGTAGCGATGTTGTCCCTAGAGCGGCAGTCGAAGATGTTAACGAACAGTGCATGGACCAGCGCGTACAGCCCCGAAGTAAAAGCCAATTGCACAACGTGAGTGCGAGCGATTTTCACAAGCAATTTCAACATTAATCTCATGATCGATTTAATTACAGACAGGGCTAGTTCGCTACCCTTGAGAATAATCTGCCTGACTCCCTGTCCGGTTGATGGGGAAATCTCGAGCGCATGATCGGTTGATTTGCCGATCCCGATGCCCTGGACTATGGCCAGGCTTACCAGGAAAACGAAACTCGCCTTCGAGTACATGGTGCTGCAGTTGCTGCTCGAAAACTGGCTAGAGTCGCTATACTGTCGCTAGTTTAAAGGTGCGCTTAATGGTATGTAATTGAAGGACAACGCATCGGTATCTGGAATCGATTGCAGCGAAATTTTCGCTTTCACTGATACATCAGCCTTAATTACGTCATTATGTTGAACGATGGAGTAAAATTCGGTTTAGAAGATGAATCAGGCCATTATTGCGTTTTATCGTGGTTGGAGTTGAAGAAGAACAAGACGGTATATTCGTACAAATTAATTTTTATTTCATCATAATAATTTTATGAAAATGCAAAGTGTATGATTATTAAAAAAGTACATTAGCCCGATATATATATATAAAATATTATTTTTACACAAATATTTCTGCCGCCGCACCTTTAATAATTATAATTATTGTTGATTTGCACGCTAAAGCATAGGTCGCCGTCACAAGAGCGGTGAAAAATAACATTTTGCATCTTAAAGCTGACGTTTTTCTTTTACTTATTAGCCGCATACAAATTCTCATTCAGGACAGAGTTACCCAGTTTCTCTCAGTATAAAAATGTTCAATATAAAAAGAGTAATCTCGATTGTTTTTCTTCACACATTTTTTAAATACAAAAAATATATATATGCGAGCATGTATATGGAAAATTAGTTATGAGTGAATTCATACGAACGTACAAAACGCCTTTGGAACAGTCTCGCGGAGAGAGAGAGAGAGAGAGACGCGAATCAAGCGGCGTTGGACACACCTTTAGGACAGCCGAAGATTGTGGCATCGACACTTTCATCATTTTCCTTTCAATAAAAAGCATACGATATGAGCGAGCGAGAGAATATATGTAGGTCATGAGATTACATTAATACGATTTTTTTCTTGTATTGACGTCGCCGGCCTTCTGACATCAAGGAGCAATTATAAAATATTAATATATAAGAATATGAAAAGTTTCGCAGATACTGCATCACGATCGTTTATTATTATTATCTTGTCTTTCTTGTTTGTTGATTTTACGCTGGCGCCTTATGCGGATGTCTTTTCCGCATCAATTGCTAGAAGAGGAGAAGAACGAGTTTATTATCCAACAGCTCTGGCCAATAAAACACATTAAAAAAAAACAAAAAAAAAAGATCTTCGACGCATACCTTCTTTGGTGGGCAGAGGGTTCTTTTCGAGCGTCTCCGCGTGCTTCAGCTTGGCAGGATCAAAGTTCTCGATTCCAGAGATGAGCTGCTGCTTACCCTTCTCCTGCAGGATAGCTGCGCAGAAAAAAAAATCCACGATTAGATTGGAAAACGTACGATTGGAAAAAAAAGTCATTTGTCCCGAGATCTCACCATCTTTGTCTGGAAGAGGGTTCTTCTCCTGCGTTTCCGTGTGCTTCAGTCTTGAGGTATCAAAATGTTCGATGCCGGCAATCAGCGTCTGCTGGGTCTTCTCGTCGGCGACGTCTGCAATGTAGAAAATGGTAGTTAAAAATTCGAGCGTTCGATTAAACTCCAACGAAAAGCATTTTAATCGATAACGAACCTTTAGCCGAGGGCAGAACGTTCTTCTCGGCTGTCTCGGCCTTCTTCATGCAGCTAGTCTTGAAACCCTCGAGCTCGCTCTTGAGATCGACGGCGACCTTGGGGAGGTTCTTGAGGGACGGACTGACTGGATCCGACATGATGCTTGCTCGAAATCTGCAAAAGAAAAACCAGGCGATAAGCAACAACAACAACAACGACAAAAAATGGCGGTAGAGAGGCGCAAGATTAATAGCCGGAAAATGCAAAATCGTTAAAATTTATCGCCGAAAGATGCAAAATTGCGTGTCTAAGTATATCACAAGCGTCACCTTGACGACTCGAGAGCTAAGAAGAAGAAGAAGAAAAAAAAAAGGGCGACGAATGCGCGCGCGCGCGCGCGCTCTTGCAGTGACGAGGAGGAAGAGGGAATCCCGGACGAGTAACGGCACTCTGCGCGGCGCAAAAGAGACTGCGACGGGCTCGTGTTCTTCCTCTTTGTTGTATTACAGCCACTTTGCGATCGACTCGCGAATTTCAATTTGCGCAACGATGCTATACGCGAAACGCTGATCTAGGCGCGTTCGTGTTTTCGTTTTTTAGCTCTGCCGAGCTAGCGATTTTCGGCCGATTGGCGCAACGCTAAACATATGTGTATAGTCAAGGTAAGGAAGCCGACCGCGAGCGACTTATCTGCGCGAGTGTACGACGAGATAAGAAGAGAAGCCCAAACGAGACGGTTGCATAGCGCGTAGGCGTCTCGAATCCCGAATACTCGTCTTCTCCTCCTCGAGACGAGCGGCTATATAACGGCCGTAACGGGAAAGGATCATCGTGAGCGAAAACGCAGCCGCATCATCGACTCGCGAGAGACATCGGCGTTAGAGGAGCTTTGTCTCTGGTGAAATTCGGTTATTTTTGGGTGTACGAGGCGTAGAAAAACGAAAGGAGATATATAGGGATGCGGGAGCGAGGAGAGGACCTTTTTGCGCGTGCGGCTGCATTCCTCGCGCGTGAAGTCAGAGACGGCGGGCGAAAAAGACCGAAAATAAACTCGGACTTCAAGGAGTGGCGCTTGCCGATGCGCGTGGAGGATTTACTTTATACGCAAATTCGAGTAGCCATACTTAAGAATTAATTCGTTGCATCCGCGATTATACGTACGAGTGTAGAAGACCCGTGGAGGGGCGAATCGGAGCGAGACAGAGCCGTCGGCTAATTAATCTACGAAAGAACGAGGTGCTATAGAAGCCTTGTTGCCTTTATATACACCGTGGCTCTCTGCACGGGTGAACGACGATTTCGCCCGAGAGAGCAGAGAGCGTGACGAGCGCGGTGCAGCAGCAGCAACGCTTCTTTTACGCTCCGCGAGTCCTTTGGACTCTCGTATACAGTTACACTCGCAATTTTTTTTCCCCCCCCTCAAATTATCGTTAGTTTCGACCGATGACAAGAGGACAAAATTTCAGGCAGAAAATGCACGTCGCGAACATACCGCACGCATTAAGCCCAGATCTTACGCGCAGATAGGTGGAATAATTTTTTTACATCGAATTAATTGAGAAAAAAAAAACGACAAGAGAGAGTACGGCTAAAAGCAGCGGCATCACGTATAATACGCGCGGCGGGAGGAGAGCTGACGGTGTCGGTACCTCGCCTTATAAGGCTCACGCAGGAGTCGGCCAAGTTATACAAGATCCTGCGACGTATTTGGCCAGACGCGCGTCGGCTCACTTTGACACGAATCGATCGCGGTGTACACACGTTTAAAACACTTTGCCGAGAGCCGTTACGGCAGCGCTTCTTTGTTTTCGTATACAAAAGTATATATACAGAGAGCCTATAATAATCGGCGCGACTCGATTAAAGACTGCAGCGGCGCAATCTCTAGAGAATGAACGAACGAGGAGTGGTTAATAAGGAAACTGGAACGAGACGTCGTTGCACCTATACGAACTAGTCCATCGCGAGCTAGGCAGACCACTTTTTCTCCTCCGCGTCTCTATTTTCGTGCTCTTTTCCGTGATTCTCGAACCGACGAGTATGGAGAGTTTATTTTTTGCAAAGAGAGAGAGAGAGAGAGAGAGAATTTGGCCGACACGTGGCGCGCGCGAGGGCTTCGATCGCGACCCCTCCGAGCGCTTGGTAACCGTCGGTTCGGCCCACTACGTAGACACACTCCCCTGTCGAGTGTGCGCATATACATATGTTCTTTTTTTTTTTGCGCGGCAACTACCCGTTTGGATTTTTTTCCTTTGTCCGACGCGGCGTAAGCTGTGACGAGAGAAAATTCCCCGGTGGAAAGTCTCTATTCCGCAATACGAACATTTGGATTATTTTTCGCAAACACCGAGCGAACCTTTGTTGTCGGGCGATCGTCCTGTATACGCGAAGCTCTCGGCGTGAACCTAACTGTGCATCGGCACTTTCTCCTCGGCTTCTCTCACGACTCGTCGCTCCTTCCGCTGCTTGAGAATCTTTTGATGACCCAAGCAAAGCTACGAAAAAACTGCACTTTTGTATCGAAAGCCCGAGCCATACGCGCAGCGAGTAAACGTACTGGCCAGAAAGAGAAGTGGGTAAAGTGAGTCACGAGCCAACGGGGAGCGTCAGCTCGGCCTTTTATCGAGCCGATTAGTCATACGCTCGGTCATACGCCGCGCGCGATGTACAAGGAGAGAATTCTTTGAATTTACTCCGCTGAGACTTTGTACGCGTTTCTTTCTCTCTTTCTTTTTTTATTCCTTCAGTCGATGCCTTTTATTCTCGCCGATAACCGACTGTTGTAAATGAAGACGGATAGCGGAGAAAAACGAGGATTAATCGAGTCTACGTGTTTTATAGCAGCTGTAAAGACGGGAAAATGCTTCAGTACACAGGAAAATAAAAAATAGCAGCCTAGTTTATAATTTCCAGTTTCAACTCGAATCGAAAAAGAAAAACAAACGAATTAATTCTCTTCGCGAGCGCGCCGCATCACAGGCCTCCTCTTCCACAATCGCAAAAGGGAGAGAGAGACGGCCTCATCGATTGGCGCAGCTTCCCGCCCCCGCGCGTGCTCCGCACGAGCGTACTGTTGCCGACCGGCAACCCCCGAAAAACTCTCTCGGGGCTTGCTCTCTCTCTCTCTCTCTCTCTCTCTCTCACACCGCTGCAAATTCGATGAATCGCGAAAACTTTTCAAGGCCAAATTCGAAAAAAAGAAGCTATAGAAGTATACGCACAGGCTCGAGGGAATATAGATAGACGCCGATGATTAGTATTCGATGCAGACGCGGCGCAATTCCTTCGCACGCGCGCGAAATCCGCAAAGATTCGCGCTATCAAGGACGAGCGATTGCCGATGAGTAATACGGAGAGGAGGTTTCGAAACGGGCTTTGCCATTTTTCTCCTCTTTTTTTTTTTTTTTTTTTCGTCGAAATTTAGCGTTAGAATAGCGGAGTGTGGATGTTCCTACCGTGCAGGATGAGAAACGGGATACTCGAGTATCGGATTTCTCGCGAACGTCGATCGATCGCGTAAACATCAAACAATCGATCGGCGAGTGTGTATACACGGTAGTTGCCAGTAATCAAGTTGCGAAGAAGCAAAATACCGAGTAAAAGAATAGGTGCAACGAGCCTCGCGTGCCGGTCGATTAAAATCCCACCTTTTTTCACGCGTCCCGAACACACGAATTGTCGTTAATTAACAGCGAACGTTGATTATTCTTCAAACGGCATTTTTGAGGCTACACCTCATCCGTATATCAACGCACGGAACGCGAATCGCATATTAATTAGCGACAAACTTATCTCGCGCGCGCATCGAAGAAAAAAAAGTAAACAAACGAGAGGCCTCCGAATGATTCACACCCGCGACACCGCTAATTAGCCGTGAATCGTAAAAAATTCTTTTCCTCGTACGCGTATCAAACCGCTAAATTTTCATCGGAGAGAGACAAAGCCCACACGTAAACGCACTGCAGAGTCCTCTCCTCATTGACATTCGGGCAAAGGCGTTGTCGGCCGCCGCAGCCGCCACATCGATTGGGGCGCGAGTAGACAGAGCGAGAGAGAGAGAGAGAGAGAGAGAGACTTCCGCTCTCTCGCCTCGTCGCATCCCGGCGAGTTTTAATTTTTTACACGCGTGTAAGTATATAAAAGTCGTATAAGCGCGAGCGAGCATATACGAGCCACCTGTGCGCGGGGAGGGGGGCACCGGGCGAGAGGTGAACCACCCCGAAACACCTGCCTCTGCTTCCTCGACTCGGTCAAAGGCAGACGCTTTATGCGAGGAGAAATTTTTTTTTTTTTTTGCACTGTATGTTATAACGCGCTATCGGCTGGAAAGAAGAAACAAGGCGTTTTGCGCGAGAATAAACGAGCCCGAGATGCGAGCTACTATCTCTCGCGATTGCCGCGCGCAGTGATGGATGAGTCACTACATGGAGAGAATAACATACACACGCCGGCGAATGCGTATGTTGCGAATAGTCGGAGAGGAGACAGCATCCCCAGGACGAGTGGGTAGAGAGAGAGAGAGAGAGAGAGAGAACCGAGCAAAATGGCAGATCCTTGCCGAGTCGCTTGTGCTCCTGTGCGCTGCGAATGAATTTGGCTACTTCCGTATTGTAACACTCGCGGGGACTCGTTGCAGGCGGCTGTTGGAAAAAATCGGAGAGAAAAATGCCGGCGAGAATCCGCCGACCGAAGGAAGAAAGGCGAGTCCCGGCGGAGAGAAAGGGGCAGCGTAGGCGGGCGTGTGCCGCTTGTATGTACGCGCACCCGGACGCGACCGACCCTCCCGATGATAAAGAAAGCGCCCAAACACACGGGACCTTTCGGAGGAAGCTTCCCCGTGTAATATGGTTTAGGTGAGTTCACTTACCGGCGAGTTAGGACGAAAACGCAGCGAGTAGACAGAGGCAAAAACGCGAAATGAGCTGCTACGTGTGCGTGTGTTCAAGGGCGGAGAGGAGAGTCGCGACTGGTCGCGACCGATGGCGAGACTGATACTTAACACAGCGCTCAAAAATTTTAAACAGCAGAGGGCGCTCGGACGGCCTAGCCGGGACCTGTAGTTTTCTACTTAGCCACCAGGGCTCGGCTGGCTTTACCTGACTCTCGCGAGTGCAATAATGCTCGGATCAAATACCATCAATTGGTGTGCTTTTGCGAGTATATATAGGGTTCCTTTCTTCCCTCCTTTATCCGAACATGGGAGTTGATAAAAATAATTTGCTGTGTGATATTCTCCATTGGTTAAATGCGATTCGTGATTTTTTTTTATTCAAAACGTAACAAATTCATTGTTATGATATAGTCGAGTTCCCGAATCTTGTGACGCATTGATCCGTTACTCATCGTGATAATATTTTAATTTCGTCAAAAATCAAAGACATGATTCACGGGAAATTTCACTCCACGTCGGTGTGCCATAAAACTCAGCTTGCCGAAATTCGCGCGTACTTGTATCATTTATCGAGAAACGAATGTGATCAAAAATACATAGTACAACGATTTAGTTTACAAATCGACTTTATTTCAAAAACTATAATTTTCTGTTCTAATTCAATAAAACCAGCAGTTTTCTTGAAATATTTCATAAATTATAACATGTATTTCTAAAACTATTAATTTGTCATAAGCGAATAATCAAAGAACATAATGTATTTCTGTCTTTACATTAGCCAGGTATACGTGAAGAATAAAAGTTAGTGATGCATAATTAACAATTTCGTGACACTACCGGAGACAAATTAAGTAATCAATGAAAACGTACATTTTCATTATTAAGAATTCAATCTTACATTATAGAAATACAAGCTAGTCTATAATTCGATTTCGGGGTTGTCTCTTTCTTTTTTTTTAAATTCATGACAGTAAGACTTAGCGCTATAATTCAATACACATCACATATTAATATTTCTTAAATTACTGCATCAGGGATATATACAAAAAGCCAGGAAAAATCCTATGACGTGGAGGGGTAACCTCAAAAAATGTGAATCCCGCCTTTTATCTTTCAATAAGAATCAATTTAATCGAAAAATGATCTCAATAGTTGAACACTGACATTCAAAATCACTTATTATCAAGTTTTATGTAGCTCTCATATACACCCTAGGTTTCCCTATATTTACTGAATCAATATATTTCACAATAAGTTTGAAATGAATTATGCAAGTGATGGTAAATTGACGTGCGTGCCGTTATTCTAATTTCAGAAAATCATACTATATAAGCTATTTCACAAATTTGCAAGTTTTTCTCATCTTCTGACTCGCTATCTAACGTCAGAAATGCAGATACATAAAAATATAATGTAACCTAAGCTGAGTACAAGAGTCAATACGTCATCGCTGTACACATTATATTGTTCTCAGTAAATAAACCAGAACATATTACGAAATTTAGTTAAGCCATACGCAAAAACGAATTTTTACGTGATTACAGATATTCTATTTTTTTCATCTGTATCGAGAACAAACGGGGATACAATGATCAATGCGGTTCAATTAATAATATGATTGTTATGATTAAAATGTAAAAATGAAAATTCGCGCGCTAAGTTGTTTCCTGCAATTGGCGAGATAGATGATTGGCTTCTTGAGTTGTGTATAATTTATATTTTCAATTGTAAAAAAAATCGGCAAAGAAGTTTATTTCTTTTCCAAGTCAAGTGCTTAAAGTGCACACAATAGCTCAATCATCTTTCTGTTTTTCTGGTGATTTATCGCCGTTCATTGGTGATGGAGAGCGACTGCGGCTCTTGCTATGCTTGCTTCCAGAAGGTGATCTGGATCTATCGCCTCTTGAGCGCTCACGGCTCTCTCGTGATCTTTCCCTAATTGAAAAATAAACTTTTAGTCTTTGTCTTTTTTTCTCTTTTGAATAAATAAAAATCGCCTGACAGAACTTACTTTGATGGAGATTTGGCCTTTGATTTGGATTGGGACCTAGATTTAGATCTGTCGTTCTTAGACCTGGAGCGGGACCTGGACTTGCTCTTTGACTTGGACTTTGACTTTGAGCGATCTCTTGACCTAAAAAAATAATTATTCATACTTAGAAAAAGTTACCTGCCTATGGCAAAAAGTGCAAAAAATGTATTAATAATATTTATAAATAAAGCCGGTCTATACATAATAAACATCCATTATTAAGGAAAGACATTAAAGCGTAGTTTATAGAAATAGCTCAAGCATCTACAGAGAAAGAAAAGTTACATCAAGTAGAAATCTACAGGTTAAATCAAGTGTTTTGTACAAGCTGAATACAAATGAATAAAAATGTTAAAAATCAAAATAAGACCGGATACGTTTTAGTAAATAGAAAAATAATTAAAAAGCAAAGTAAAGTTGGGAGTAGGTACTCACTTGGACTTGGAACGTGAGCGACTGTGCTCAGGAGACTTGGATTTGGACTTTGATTTGGATTTCGTGTGTGCCCTCGACTTGGAGCGGCTGCTTCGGCGACTACGGCTACGAGAGCTGCGACGGCTCCTAATGCACACAAAAAAAAAACAAAATTTACTATTTTTGTCTTTTTTTAACTTTAATAAAACTTTTGTGCTCACAATACCGGCGAACTTAAGCGAAACGTTTGAATTTACCTAATCATAATAATTTTCGAAACCTACAATTGGTTAAAGTTTTCAACGTCGCGACTACTGCAACCGCTCAATAAAAGAGTTATCAATTTAAAAAAAAAAAAAATTGATAAATTTTGCAGCTAAAAGCTGTACTTTGTACGAGGGTTGGGTGAGGAATCATGTTTAGAAAGTTAAAAAAGAAAGAAACTGTAATATAGGCCAAACCATCACTTACGAAAAACTTTTGCAAATTTTTCTGGCAACTATGCAAGTTTTTGATAATTTGGCTTTACAAATATTAATAAGTAGGTTGAAACAGCTGCATCTCTTTTCTAAAATGCCAACTTATAAAATATTTTTTAACCAGGCGAAATATAAGTAATAAAAACAGACTAATTTTTGTTACAATGCTTCCGCTTACTTCATCGTGAATAAAAGAGATTAATATTTATGCGTCAAGCAAAATAACAAATGTGTTAAACTAAAATTGGAATAAAGTGATAAAATAACCAAAACAGTAGCTAAAACTTTTAACAAGCGATTACGGTAGTTCGTGCGAGCAAATATGTTCATTAAGGGTTGTAAAAGTAATACAAAATTTCAAAATATGGCATTCCGGGTAAATGCAACAATTAAAGAAAAATTATACGGGGATGTTTTGTGCCGATAAACTAGTAATTTTCATTGAATTCAAAAGGGCCGAAAAATGTCCACATTTAACATGAAAATAATTTAAATAGAAGGGGTAAGAATTAGTTCAAAATTAGGGATAGGAATACCTGGAGCGAGAACGCGAACGACGGCGAGATCGCGATCTGGAACGTGAGCGAGATCTTGAGCTCGAGGATCGTGAACGGCGTCCACGACGCTTGTCTTCAATCAAGCGAATCCTGCGACCGTTCAACTCGGTGTCGTCCAACTTCTCGATGGCGTTCTTCAAGTCAGAGTAAGTGGCGAATTCGACCACTCTGAAATATTAAAAAATCAACTGTTAGATTTCTCGGTTGAACATACTTTATATGGAATCCCTAATGCTTTTTTTCAATTGAAAACATATATTAACAATGTAGATTATCAACACTCACCCTTCATTTCTACGTTGTTTATGTGCGTCAGCATAGGTGACTTCTCCAGCCTGTCTCATGTAATCCTTCAAGTCCTGAGCATCAATACAAAAATCGGTTAGCAGTGTTTAGAACAAGATTATGAAAAATAACGTTTATATGTTATTAATTATAAAATCTAAATGGCGCATTGTTCCTAAATTGAACATTAACGTAAGATTAAGATTTATACTGTGCACTAGCAAGTTAGTTTCCGTTCACGATCCTTATTATCATATGTATCCTATACTAAAAAAAATAGAGCCTGGAGAAGTTTGAATCATGTCCCTAATTTAAAATGAGATGTGCTCGAATTTAGTATCGATTGTTACAACCTTTCTTTTTATGCAATTCCAATCCCTTGTCGTCGAAGGTTTTATTTATACAGATTACAAGCACACGCCACCTTGCAAAAAAATGATGGAATCGAAATAAAAGTTGAAAATAAATTTCTGCAAAGTGGTTTACAATCGATTTCACGAAGAAACGTAAATTGGTCAATTATATTAAGGGAAATTTAACTGAAAGTTTCATTATGAATATAAAAAATGTACATGGAAATACATTAGAAAAAGATTGTAAGATTGAAATTGATACAACGTTTCATCATTTTCAATCAGGTGTGTAAAAAGTAAATTATCATACAATCCTAACTAACTAAATCTTGCCGCGATAAAGTTAGTTAATACTGTAGATAACTTCCTCCCTAATGTATGTCTTATGCCTATTATTAAACTTCTGATCTTCCACCTAAAAACTTGGTTTCTTGTTAAAAGTCTTGAACAGATCTTGAGTTTGTCTTCTCCACTTCAATTGCATCTTGATTCATTGTCTTCTTAGCTTCTGACCATGGGATCTCTGTTTTGACTTTAGGCACGTTTGACTTGCGTATTGTGGGAACCAGGACCATGGGGTCTTAAATCAACGCTTGTTTGGGTGGTAAGTTTGGAGGAGTGTACTCTCAAATCCTTGTCCTACATCCTTAACCTAATGCACGCTTTTTCCTCTTACATTTAATTTATATATGAAATTGTTATGCATAAAGAAAAGTTGAAACACCAGTCGTTCTATAATGAAGCTACGGCTGATGATTGATCAAGTTATATCTTAATAATTGAATTATGAACTGAAAAACATCAAGTCAGAGGATGCCTAATTTCGAGCACAAATAAGATTATCGTTATTTCCGTCACATTCGACTTTACAAAATATATAGAAAAAGAATCTAATGACACAAGACATTCGCGGGAAGCTCGACAGTCTTCTCTACAAATGTGCACAGAGAGTAAATTGAATGCTTCCAAACAAATGAGAGCAGGCATGTTTCTCTGAAGGAGTGAACAAAGACAAAAAAAATGATGAAAAATACATTAATTACGCCTGCGTTAGAACCAGTACTTTACTGCGATAAATTATTTATATGATAATAGTAATAATAAAATAGAATATATAGATATACATGAATAATATATATCTAAAGAGTACACTCGGTTAAGGTGACGCATTTACCTTGGGCCCAGGCACCACCTTGCTTACGGACAGACTGAGAGGAGGACAGAGGCCACAGAGTACACCTTACTGACCGGATTGAATGACTCGTCTGACTCGCGAGAGCCTGGCGTTCGTGGAACGTTTGTGGACACTCTGTGTGCGTGTGCTTGCCTGGCATGGCCCGCTCTCGGAGAGACGCAGTGGACGACACAGTTTGACGCGCGAGATGGTAGAAGTGCCCAAAGACCAGAGACACAGACAGGCCATGTACAAGACAATCGCCAAGCGGACGCGCCACGGTTATGGCCCCCTCGCTCGCTCTCTTAATCTTGCCTGCCTTCGTCAGAGACTCTCTTTGCTATGGTTTGCGGTACTGTATGCCACGACACCACCCCCTTTGATGGCTCTAGTGGTTTTCTTTTTCTTTTTCAAGTTATGATTGTTAGCAGTTGTAAGTTTGTCGCTGTCAGTCGCAGTCGCGTGTGTGTGTATGTAGGTGCATTGAGTTTTGATTTTCTTATAAGATTTTTCATGTAAGAAATGATTGCTTGGTCAAAGTAGAGTTTTGTTTTGTTCGTCGAATGTCCGACTGTTTAAATGTTGATTTAAGAGTCTCGTTTTGCAGTCGCAATTTTTTCTTTTTTAGTATACAATGTTAGTTTATTAGTTTTTGTGATTTCAAGTTAAATTAATGACATTAAAAAGAAAAAAAAAGAAGAAAAAAACTGATTGTCATTTTTTGTTTCTTTAGATTGATACAGTGTTGATCCATTTAAGTTAAAAAAAAAAAAAAAACACTGAAGGAATTGAAAAAAAAAAAAAAAAAAATTAACAATGATGCTAATAAAACGTGGTTGCCATCGAAACTTGATTAGTCGGTTGAAAGTAATGGTGAAAAGTAGTTAACTGAAGTCCTAAAATCAAGAAATTAATTCGGACACCACTATGTGAAACGAAGTTGAAAAAAAAATAAAAATAAAGAAAAAAACAGCTGAACGAAAGTAACTCGAAAGAAAAAGAGGGTGAGATGAATAATAGACGTAAAAAAAAAGAGAAGAAAACAACTGTAAAAAGCTAGTGTAGTCGAGCAAGATGGAGGTAGGTGGAAGTCGTTGTTGCCAGTAGTAGCTTTGTTGAAGAAGCCTCGCGCTCTCTTTCCCTCGCTCTCGCCCCCAGTACAAGATTCTTTTTCTCTCTCGGTCTCAGATGGGTGGTAGATAGTAGCAGTAGTGGTAGTAGTGGCAGTGGTAGTCGTGGCTTGTCGTCGATGAAAACGGACCAACGAGACACAGAGCCAAAAGGACAAAAATCCGTGTCCCCCTCTGACACATGGCAGTAGCGCGGGTGGGTGCAGATTGACGCACGCACAGAGAGAAGGAAGAGATAACACCGGGCTCTTTGGCAGTGGGGTTTCGCTCGCACGTGTGGTCGCCTGACTGACCGGCACACGTTTCCTCTTTCTCTCTGTGAATAGGTACAGATTCTCTGTTTTGCCGGGGGTATCTCTCGTCGTCCGCACCCCGAGATTAGCGACTGCGTGAGCGCCGGTGGTGACGACACCTCGAGGCCTGCCGCCGTCGCCTGCCATCGTCTCTTTCTGTTCTGTCTCTTTCTCTCTCTCTTTCTTTGCGAGTGTGTTTGTCTCTCTCACTCATCATCGTGTGTACGACATCGGTTTCTTATTCTCTCTCGGCCCTAATCGTGGGTGTGGTGGTCACCGGCCCTCCACGGTGAAGAGGACAGGGCTCTTCGAAAAGAACAGCAATGGTTTTTTTATTGAAATTTTTGGTTGATTTTTTGTGTTTCAATTTTTTCTTTTTATCGTTATATTCTGTGTGTAGTTGCTTTTTAATTTTATTGACATATTTCGCTCCCGTGAAAATTTTGCTTGTCGATATTCAAAAGCTAGCTGTACTTTGCGTAAAAAAAATAACGACCAAGTGGACATTGAACCAACGAGACAGTCAATCTCTTTTTTAGATTTATACTTTAAAATTTACTGTATGCACGATGCAATAGCGAGACTAAAACTTTATGAAAAGACAGAGACAATGTAAATTGATCAAGTAAGACTTGGTTTATCATTAGACCCTAAAGCTCATCAGAACATAGAGTTGGAACATCCTTCACAAGTTTATTCGATCGATATGACTTCTATAATTCCACGAGTGCCTCCTCTTCAGTCTTCCGAGATCCTTCATCAATGATTGATTCTTCGATTTATTGCTCTTCTCCACAGTGTGGTTGTGGTGCCTATTACCAAGATTCCTAGTCTAAATGGATCCTACGAGAGTCTGGTTCCCACTCTTCAGCAAAAATTATAGTGCCCATTTCTATTGTGGTAGGTCGCTTCCTGCTCTCATATACAATATTCCCAGTGGTTTTCAAGTACTTTCGAAATTTACTGCCATAGACTTACTTGATCAAGATTGTACATTCCAAAATTTTCAAAACAGGCGAGTATAGCGATTTTTTATTTTTGCTCTTACTTTTGTCAAAACAAGAATACTCAAAGGCAAAAGAAAATGAAGCGAAAGATATTATGCTTTTTCTTCGAAATCCGAAAACCGTTTGTGTTTAGTCGGTAAACGAAAACCGAGGACTAGAAATCTCTTAATTTGTATTAGAATAGAGATCAAAACTTTTTGAAACTGTTTAAAACGAATACTTCATCTCTACTACATACACATATCGAGTGATTTCTCAAAAATATGTATATAATTGTATTGTGATACCGCAAGACAACTATGTTAAAAATGAAGTAATTAAAAAAGTTTCAATACGAAAGCTTACCTGCCAGCTAACACGGCTCGAAAGGTTTTCGACGGTAAGGCGATATTCCGTCCTGGTGGGGGGTCCATATCTGTAAGGGTTAAACAGTACGGAGATTATATTACAGTCAGGTGCCACGTGTTTTCACGTTTTCTCATTTCCATGAATGAGACATCTAAAATCAGTCAATAATTTTTGCACGAATTTGTTAATTACAGTATCAAGTCGATTCCTTAAGTATCGCGTGCAAAAATTATTTCAACGTATGAAAAGGTATGAAAAACGTAGGTATGTCTTGGACCTGACTCTAGAGAGGTATAAATGGGATATAAATAACTAAGTTCACGGATGTGGACACATGGAGAAATAAAATTTTTAGAGCAAAATAAAACAGTGAATTGATTAGAACAAAAATACAACACCAAGGAACTTGATAAAAGGGTATATAGTATTTTGAATTCGTATAACAAAACAGATATATGTACCTGGGCAATGATTGCTTGTAGCTAGATGTGGTCCTCGTGTTTCTGTTCACACTATCTCTGCAAAAAGGGATATCATGTGAACAGAAATATAGGTTAAAAAAAAATTATGAGAAAGTAGGGTTGTGAATTTTTTCTACAGTGACAAACAACTACATGGAAGAAAAGACAGAGAGAGCAAAAAGAAACAAAAAAATATATAAAAAAATAATAATTAATAAAAGTAATACAGCATTCATTGCACAGGCACAGATTAAATCACCTGTTGCAATTGTATTAAACTTTTTTCTACTCGAAATGCAGCAATAGCGTACCTGTCGTGCCGCATATCGTCTCGGCTGTAACAAACATAACACCACACAAACTATTAGTTCGTTTGCAACAAAATTATATTCAGTGTAAAAAGAAGATTTTTATTCGTTGTTGTTTCTTTAATTTAGAGTTCTAATGATTTTCCAATCAACGATTGCCAAAAAGTAAAATTTTGATTCGTCAAATCCAAGACAACCAATTTAAACTGATTAAATAAAAGTCATCTTTTCTATTAGCAATTGACTATCTTATAAAAATTATTTTCAGACTTTCAATTTCTGAAATAAAAGTTATGAGATGCATAATGTTCATATTTAAAAAAAGTATCCACTTCATCTTTGCATACAAAATGGCATAAAACAGAAGGAAAGGGGCTGATACGAAAACAGAAAGTCAGTAACAAAATGTAGTATAAGCGCGTGTGGTCATGTATGTGTCATTTGTGAATGCGCGTGATAGTGTAGCTGTGTGTTCATTTGAAGATAGCCTTACGCTGATCGCCTCGAGTCTCCATATCCACCACGAGAGTCTCCGTAGCGCCACTGGTCGCTACCTCTGGGCGTACCTCTGGCTCTCTCTACAGTAATCCTGTAACAAGATATAATACGACAAATGGGATATGCTTACTTGTCTCTCCAGGAGCGTGAGCGTCCGTAGCCACGGTCGCCTCGCCTCCCTGAAACACCCCGTGCTATCTCGACCGCCACTCTGAAACACACCCAACAAAAAGCCCCGCCTAAGTTCACGACTATTTCTTTTTTCTCTAATTTTATCTCTCATCATCATTATTATCATTAACCATCATCATCCTCCTTTTTTAGACATTATTATTAATAGCATCATTAGATTCTCAACGGAGCCGTAGACGACTTTATCTTATTTTTTATTTGAACATTTCTTGAATAAAGTTTCATTTCGGTATAACAAGGCTTTCTAAACTGGCTCGACTTTTACTTTACTTCTTTCTAAAGCGTGAATGTACGAAAAAAAAAGTTGTAATGTGCAATCATTATCATAACGTAGCGTTATAAGATTTTTTGCATTACTTCAGAAAAATGCTATTTTTTAAATCTCGTCAATAAAAAAAGTACCAGTAAATCAAATTTACATACTGGAAGTTTACAATAAGTAATACAAGCATTACATTTTTAATAAACAGACCGGTAATTTACTCTTTAATATCAACACAACTTTACAGCTTTAATCTAGCGATAATTCTTTATTTAAATAAATGCATAACCCTTCCCCTTTGAAAATCATCAGTTAAGCTATTTTTTGGTTTGTAATTCGAACATTAATGTATGCAACTTACGACCAATCGCGGAGGACGAAATTTTGGTAGCCTTAGTAACTAAGCTTTTATTTGTCTTTTTTATCTTTTTTTTTTTTGATACCCAGAAAAAATGGGATCAATAATTTGTCTATTCAATTGAATATAATTACATTTTTAACGCTTTTCTAAATTATTTTGGTTATTTAATAATCGATAAGCAATTAAAAAAAAAGACGAATAAAAATACTTGTGACTTGAGCTTTTTCATTGATGAAGAAAATATTTGTTCTACTAAAATTGATAATCGTTCATTGTCGATAATATTTTATTGTGAGGTGTGTGTTTTTCATTTTTTCGATTTTACTTCCAATGGGGTAATTGATGGAAGTAGTTCAAAATGGCGGTAAGTCACACTGCCACGGTCATAAAGATAACTTTTGTTTTATCACAAAATCATCTTTGAGACTGTGCAATGCACATTTTACGACAGCAGTGATTCTTTTAAGATTTCATGGGGTTTTCAGGGTGTTTTAAATAATTTTGTTAAATAATTATTATAATATATGAAAAATAATATTTTTGGCAAAAGAAGCATTACCATACTTTATTCTAAGTAAACTACATTAAAGCGACAGTAATGCACTTTTACTAATAATACTCCAAGTAACCAAAAGTTTTTACATGCATTAATAGATTTTTGGTTCGAAACATTAAAATACTTTTGATTTACAGTTCAATAACGTTAAAAGTTCATGAAATGAAAATAAAGAAAGTTTTATCTCTAGTACAATATACAAGGATGGAAAAGAAGCACATTTAGTCTTTATAACACAAATGTTTGGAAATCGTTTGTTAAATGTTTGAAAACCACTTCATCAGAAGTTTTATGCATTACTTGAACTTGTTTTTGTAGACAGCATTTAAAATAAAAACTTCAAACTATTACTTTTAAGCTGGCAGATATTTGAAAACATGCATTACTGTTAGTTGTTTTCTTTCTTTTTTTTTCAATTACTGTATAAATGTATGAATTTTGATTAACTGCTTCTATAAGAGTGTATATGTCTACAAGGTGGATATGCTTTTGCTAATAAAATAATAATCGACAAAACAAGAATTAAAAATTTTATAGGATTTTAATTTTTACTGGAACTAATTTTACGTATAAAACGAAAAAACTTAAGCCATTATATTACTTGCCAGTTTTATATATACCTATTTAGGTCAAACTAAGAAATAGTTCTACAAATAAAAAGAAACAGGATTAAACTGTTTCATAATCATCATAAAAAATGATTCATACAATTCAAACTAAATTTCACTAAACAGCATAAATGAATACAGAGTTAGATGAAATATTACTTCATAACAAGTATAATGCCATATGTAGTCTTTTTTTAATAAGAATGAATTGAGTATACAAAAGTAATTTTTTATTTATTTTGACCAGTCATTTGCATGCTAACAGAATCAAACCCATTTACCAGAGAGCGAAGAGAAGTTTACAGTGACAGAAAAATTTACCTTTCTCCCAGAAGTTCTTTTCCATTCAACTCGTATACTGCATCATCGGCATCCCTGTAGTCATCAAATTCCTAAGGAAAAAAAAGTTATGGTAATTATGGGGCTTACATAATTGATTAATCATATGTGTGATCAACTAATTATTAAATAATAAATTTTGCATTTATATATTTACAAGTATTGAAATAGTTATATTGAAAAAAGTAACATGCCTAACTGGAGCTTTTAATTTATCTATAGTAGTTTTGGCAAAGATGGATAAAAAAATTATTTGAATTTTGTACTAACAAAAAATACATTACTGATGTATAAGTCTCAAACTTTTAAACTGAATCGAAATCTACCTTTCAACAATTTAGGCAAGTCTTTTTTTTAAATAAAATAAAACTTTAAAAATTATTAATAAATTAAAGAATAGGATTGTTCAAGCAAATCAGGATTCCCAGTCCAACTTTTAATCTGGTTTATCTGTTGAGGGTGCAGCAGTTGCTAAACAGTTTTCACATCAAGATTATTAGGCTGTAAAATACAGGTGAGTCCGTTTATTCCTGTAGAACTTGAAAATTTTGTAGATATAATTGCCAAGCAGCTGGGATGTCATTTTAATTTTGTATGTTTGAAAAAAAAAAAAAAATTATTGTAAAGAATGAAAACAGAATTATTAAGAGGGATTCAGGTCGTCGGCTTGTATCTACACTTGTGTAATTATGCTTAGCATCACATTCGGTCAAGAGAGAAAGAAAAAAAAAATAAAATAGAAGAATGTACACAAACAGAATATTATTAGAAAAATCGCTAAAACACCACGTGTAAAAAACTTTGATGTCTATTATACTTACCAAAAGGTTTCATTACCCCCAGATAAAATTTACTTGTACTTGTGAATATTTAAGAAGCAACGGAACATTTTTTGGTAAAGTTAAATAAAAATGTTTCGAATTCTTTAGTTGTATGTTCATGCAATGAAGTAAAGAATATTTTGCAACCAACATAAAAAAATCATAGGAAACAGAAAAGCTGCTGCAAAAATTTTTAGATATGAAATTATTCTGTATAACCAACAAACTTTTAATTTTCCAATTATTTTCGATGATATTTAAGCGATCTTTACAATAATCAGTTGCGTACATACCAGAAAGAGGCATTTTATTACCTTGATGTCGATTACATCAAGGGTTCTTGTTACTACTACTAATCCCCAAAAACAAAAACTAAACGAGCAAAAAATAGTTGAGGATTTTGTTGGATTTGTCTTTGAGACATATTTGCTGTGAAACTTTAATTTTCTTTGATGTTTAACAAACAGCTCCGACTTAGTGATGATACTTACGACAAAGCCGTAGCCATTCTTGATGAGGACATCACGGAATCGACCGTAGCCTCTGAAAAATCTCTCAAGGTCTCTTTCCCTGGTGCCGTATGGAAGCCCACCGACATAGACCCTTGTCCCTACCATACTGTAAAAAGAAACAATTAATTTACATTAGACTTACCACAAAGGCAAATCCGTTCTTCATAGCGACCTCCTTGATTCTACCATATTTCCGGAAGAACTTCTCAAGGTCGCGCTCTCGCACCCGGTAAGTTAATCCACCAACGAATACTCGGGTGCTCATTCTTAAAGGAAAATATAAAAAACACCATACATAACAGGCTTCCTTTGGAACCTGCCGCTTTTTTATTTTAAAGAATTTAAATTAAATTTTTTGCATCGATTCTATTTAGCGCTTTTACTTGGTGAAAATATGTGACAGAAAAATCATTCGTTATGTATTTTTGCAATTCACATTCAGACGCGATTTGAATTTATATAAACGGTTTACAATTCGTAATTGTGCGCGAGGATAGTTTCTTGAAAAGTATCTATTTACACAGCGATGTATGATGGAAATTCGCGGAAATATTATATTTATGATTTCGATGGCTCTCGCAAGATCGGCAAGTTTACGATGGACAGTTGAAACTTACTGACGCGATATACAAGTTGGCAACGAGCTTTGAAATAATACGCAAAGCAGTATATTAAATTTAAATTATGCCAGATTCTGTAGGGCCATCGATATTGATAATATTATATATGATAATATTAAAGTATGTAAAAAAGTTTAAACAAGTCAAAAGAAAAACATATTAAATAAAAATCGTTTGCAATCGAACGAATATAAAAGAAAAAAATAATTTTTACGAAATTTGTTTGCTTTCTTAATTTGAATAATAAGAATTGGTTAATATAGAGCTAGTGGTGCGTTAGTGGATGCTATTTTCTACCGTAAAACTACTTATGACTACATAAAAAAAAATTAGGAAAAAGAAAAACAGGAAAGTAATAAAAGAAAATCTATAATTCGAATCAAACGAATCCAATTTGGATACGGAATAAAATACAGTTAATTTGTTTAAACTTTTTCAGGGCAAAAGCTTTCCGCAGTCCTCAATCGAATCGATAAATCGCCGGATCGTAAGAGTAATAACAAATCCAATATCATTCGCGTGCGCGTAAGATAAGTGCTAATAAACCGGCGAGACGCGGCTTGGGCATGATATATCGATATGCGCGTAATTTAAGGCATTTTATTAAATCAACCGTTGAAAATAGCATTTTAATTCGGAAAATTCGATGGATTTTTAATGAAAACGCTCGTTGAATAACAATTAAGACTCGGGAATGAGTAACGCCACTTAACGAGGCTGTTGTACAAACGCTTTCGAACGACGTGCAGTAAATACACATGCTCAATGCCGTACGCAGAGATAATTAACCGCAGCGATGTGTAGTAAGTAGAGAGCGCGCGTTACGTTGCTCTCCCCGAGACGGTCCGGAAAAGGTCAGTTTACTGTTATACGACGAGAGAGAGAGAGAGGGGGAGAGTGAGAGAAAGAGAGAGAGCAACACCGGTCCAAGTCTCCACGCCGCACACGAAAACCCACGCGACACGCATCTAACATCCGGATAACGCCTAGCAATCGCGTTCTCTTATACACTATTATACTCTATTATACTCCCAACTCGCAATTTTTATTATATCATGAATAATAAACGACTGACGATGCAATTCGCGACGCGCCTCTAACCCCACCCTCTTCCGAAACTTGCGTAGCTATGCTCCGACTTATCGCGGCTCCGAATCGCCAAGGTAAACACGCGCGCTAACGTAAACAGACGACTGGACGGAAATCGATGAGTTACGTAACAAACGACGTGTGTCCCATCGTATCTATCTATATAGGTAAAATAAAGACCGCAGCAGCCAGCCATAAAAAAAAAAAAAAAAGTTTCCGTCGCGCGCGCTTATAACGCCGGAGGGGCGGGAGAGAGGAAGAGGGAGAGAAGCGAGAGCCGCCGCAGGCACGCTTTGCCGGCGTTTTTCCGCGATGCCCGAGTCGCTCTCCCGCTGAAAATTATCACTCGCGACGTGCGAGCTGGTTTGCGTAAAAAAGCGATAAACGCCAATCATGGCACGACGCCGCAGTGCTGTCGAGAGCCAGAGTCGAGGAAAAGCGGGCGCCGTGTGCGACGCGCCAACATGTCGGACGAGCGCGCGCGCGCGCAAGCTAGAACGCAATTAACGCGCAGCCGACGGGGAAGACGTGCACCGGATTCCCGCCGCGTACCCGGAGACGCGAGGACTGCGGAAAGGACGCGGAGAGGAGCGATTAACGTGCTGGAGTAGAAAATCTTCGCGGATGAGAGTCGGACAGAAGAGATCCGAGCCGTACGTGGCATTAGAAAGATCGAGAGAGCGAGAAAACGGACTTACCTGATTCTGTGTGTATCCCGGGGGAGCGATGTTCACGCAGCCCTTCCGTTATCCAGGTTTACTCGAGGTCTCGCTTCCTCGGATGGGAAAAGCGATGATATTCGCGAAAGCCGCCAATAACGAACTACGCTGCTTGTCTGCGTACAAGTACGTGTGTAGCCCGGATGGCTGCGCGGTGGCGAATAACGATCGGCGTCTCGCTGGCAAAATGGCCGACCCTCCGGCGAGGCAATGGCTGACGGTACGTGGGACGCTCGGTCACGGGATTTACGTTGCCGGAGAAGAGGGGAGTGACGGTCGCTTACGGTAATCCGGTCTCGTGCTACTTTCGAGAGATGTCCGCCGGAAGTGCGGCGGGACACGAGGTTCACGAGGCCTGGCCTTCTCGGCTCTGCGGAGGAACGAGGTCTTCGATTTTTGGGACGGGATGAGAGAAATTTTTTACTCCGAGACCTCGGCTACAGTCGCTGGATCGGTTGCTGGGCTTGGCTTTCCAGGGCCGGAGAAATATGCGGGCAGTGTGGTCGTCCACGCGACGGCCTACTTGAAACTCGAAGCGCCAAACGGGGAATCGGAGGGTTGATTAATTTTAAGGACTGTTTTAGGCTGGAAATGCGGTAAATGCGAGCGAGTTATTTATACTTATTCATTTACTCGTTAAAGTTATATTTTTCTAGGCGAAACGCTAATGTTATTGGGGTTTGTGACCGGAAGTGGCGCCGCGGAGTCGCAATGGAAATTCGATGACGCAGGCGCGGGAAAATATTTCGATTCAAATAATTGATTTTCGACGTTACCTCGAAATTTCACTTAGATTATTAATAGACAATTATTAATAGCTACTGCTACTCTCCGTACAAAGCGGGTACACATTTTATTTCGGTGTGGATTGATATTCCAACTAGAAATAACTTTCGGAACCCCGTATTACGTTTACGTTTCTTTGTCCTTTGAGAGCATATCAGTGCGTTGTCTTATCGGCACAACAACAGAGCAACGATATATATATATATATATATATATATATATATATAGGCGCATGTCGCTGCAGGCGCTGCAGCCGAACAAAAGAGCTTTGATTTATGCCGCAGCGTCGTATCGTTCGCAAACTGCGGTATGGGTATATCGTGTTATAACTACACTGTACAGTGCGTGTATACACCTATATCTAACGAAAATACACGCGCTGCACCGAAAGTATATACATAACTGCGCATTTAAAAGCGGAGTAGGCGTGTGCGCACACACGTGCGCAACAGCTCGATGTGATATATACATAAATTATATATGATACGCAATAATTCTCCCCGATTTTTTTTCATTCGTCTGCAAAAACTTGGAAATCGCGACTCATCTGTCTGATCGTTGGATACATATACGAGAATTTAGCGACTGAAAAATAATCTAATCGCAATAACGCAGTTTTCCTAATCTGGAAGAAACAAGAGCACGAGAGTGAGTATATATATATATATATATATATATATATATAGGCGATCGCGCGAGTGCATTACACGCCAGCGCAGGATTCAAGATCATTCCATTCCTTCCATCTCTCAACCTCCCCACTTTTGTTTACTATATATACTCGAAACCTCTCCTCCCATCCTATATACCCACCGACCACATACTATACAGTCTGCTGCTGTTCTTGGATCAGCTGTGGCTCTCTCTCTCTCTCTAAAGCTGTTCTCTGCGCTCTGCTTTCAACACTGCAGACCTCGGACAACGACGACGTTTACCAACGCGTCGAGCTGCGTCGCGCTGACATGACTCTGCCTGTGTTTTCTCCTCGCGATTGATTTCCTAATTTAGCCCTAATTGTTTTGTGAATCCGCTCATCCGGATGGAATTTTCGTTCTGCTGCTACGCACATCCACCCAAACACGCACTCATTGTTCTTCTGCTGCTGTTGCATGGTTGTTTTGCTACGCGCGCAGTTGCCTCTCGACCTGGACCTCCTCTCCGTAGCGCGGCTCATGAGGTAGCGTAACGAGCTTCGAGTTGCTATAGGCTACAGTAAAGCACGATTCCAGCCGTCACGATGTCGGACATAAAGAGCTTGGAGCATCCCACACTGAAGGTAAACAAAGTCTTTTTTTTTCTCCGAGTCTTTCATGCTCCTTTGTTGGTGCAGGGATTTTTTAACCGTGCTTCGGTTGCTTCAACAGGTGCCATACGAGTTGCTGAACAAAAAGTTTCGCTCAGCCCAAAAGACACTGGACCGAGAGGTATCGCATGTTCAAGCAGCTGCTAATGAGTTCGAGAAAATAGGTCTGAGAGGAGAGGGAAAGGGTGTTCCAACAGGAGATATAACTCGTCTGTTAGGTGGTGTGGTGGCCAAATTGCAGGTGTTGAAGAGGAAGGCGCAGGAATCCATTGCAGAGGAGTTACAGGCTGGAATGGTTTGTAAACGACGGTTGGATCACCTGAAAGAACATGCAAACACAACTCCCAGTGCGGTTAATCAGTGGAGAAGGCAGAGACTGGATCGAATGCTGGTGGAATATTTCCTGCGCAAGGGATACTACAAAACTGCCATGAAACTTGCTGACACTAGTGATCTCAGAGATCTGACTAATATAGGTATTGTAACGCTTATTATTACACTGCTGTTGAAAACATTTTTTAAATTTAATTTTAATGATGTAATTCATCTTTTAGATGTCTTCATGGTCTCAAGAGAAGTGGAAAAGTCACTAGCAAATCACGAAACTACCAGATGTTTAAACTGGTGTCACGATAATCGTTCGAAATTGAGAAAACTGGGCAGTACTATGGAATTTAACCTACGTGTTCAAGAATTCATCGAACTTGTGCGCTCGGATCGAAGGCTAGATGCTGTGAAGCATGCCCGTAAATGTTTTGCAAACTATGAAGATTACCAGTTGCAAGAAATACAGGCATGCATGGGTCAGCTGGCATTTCCAGCAGATCCACATCACAGTCCGTACAAAGATTTGTTGGACGAAAAAAGGTGAGTTTAATTTACTTTTGCAGACTTGGAATTATTTATTTTTGGAAAATATTACTAAGTGTCTAATAATGATTATTATTTGTAGGTGGGACAGATTGATAGAACAATTTCGCCATGAAAATTACAGACTTTTCCAATTGGCTAGTCAAAGTGTTTTCACAGTAGCATTACAAGCTGGCTTGTCGGCTCTCAAAACCCCACAGTGTTACAGTGCAAACAAAGAGGGCAAGAATCCCAGTTGTCCAGTGTGCAATGAGACTTTAAATGAACTTGCGACTCCTTTGCCATTTGCTCACTGCTCACAATCAAGACTGGTATGCAGTATCAGTGGTAAAGCCCTCAATGAATATAATCAACCCATGATGATGCCAAACGGCTATGTGTACGGTGAAAAGGTGACAAACTATTTCTGATTTAGATATTCCAACACGAATGTTTCTGTTCTATTCCTATTAACTTAATTTTTTTTAATTTTTTGTATAGGCTCTGGAAAAAATGGCA
This sequence comes from Trichomalopsis sarcophagae, assembly GCA_024372645.1. NCBI lineage: Eukaryota > Metazoa > Arthropoda > Insecta > Hymenoptera > Pteromalidae > Trichomalopsis > Trichomalopsis sarcophagae. Next base: position 1,082,661 of record QLSS01000006.1, read on the forward strand.
CAGGAAAATAATGGCACTGTGATCTGTCCAAAGACCAAAGAAGTATTTCCTTTTAAGAAAATTGAGAAAGTTTACGTCATGTAAGGCACTGGAGCACAAGTTGTATTATACACAATTAAATCTCTCTCTTAACTCACGATAGCTTAAGAAATTTCGAGTATGTAGAATATCATTTATAATAATAATTTGTAAACATAACTGTAAAAAATTATCACGTAAAAATAAAGTATATTTTCCAGAAAGCCATAGATAATTTTATTATTAGCGAGACATAGGTTTTGAAAGATAAATGAACACATATAGTTTGTTAAAGATTTTTTATAATCATTTATTTAACGCCTTTATCTGCTAGAAGGTATGGAAACGGCATGAAACTTCCATATGTTACATGCGTATTTGTTCTAATAAAATAGTTATTATTTTATTAGTACGACATGAAATTGCGTTTACAAAGACATGAGTATAGCTTTTTTTCTTGATCTGTAGCTAATTTTAAACATGATAGATATGCGCAATGTGCCTTAACAATGATATTCTCGTTATTTTCCATTTTCGATTTCTTATGTAATAAAAAAAAAAAATAAAAAAATGGAACACACATTTTGTGGTTGAACGACATATAAAAATATTCCATCTATTCTAAATATTATAGTTCGACGCTTTATTTAATAGATCGGATCGAATTAAATTTTTATGTATTCCTGTACCTTTCAGAATTTATTGTCTGCATTGCTTATTTCAGGAGATTTATCCGTCTACGAGGATATCGGACTAAATTTTATTGAAGTACAATGTTTATAGCGAGATGAAAGAAATAAAACAGTTTCAAATTGCGGTTTACACGTAATTATTTGTTCTATCTATATTTAAATGTAGATCTAAAATGTACATCGTGGATGTACGATAGCTTAAATCAAGAATAATGAAATAAATACGTATTTCAAAAAGCCAATAGTTTGTCGTATGATCAAGAGATAGATTAATTGTATATTTAGTTTGAAAATTGGTATAGTATGCATGATATGAATGTATGAAAAATGCATAGAAAAGTTTTTGATATTTATCTCTAGTGGAGTTAGTTTTATCAACGAATTAGAGGAAGTAGTATAAAAATTAGTGCTGTTATTCGATCTGTATAGAGATGCAGCAGAGGAAAACGGTAGAAATACGTTTACAAGGCAAAAGAAATACAATTTTAAAAAATGGATTAGATAAATAATATGTTTTAAAAAATCACTCGATACAATAAGCGTTTACGTTAAAAATTAAAACTAGACACTCATAGGAAACACATTATACTTACTACAGACAAAATTTTTCAACATGATTGTCAAAGAGAAGTTTCTTCGATTAGATAAATACGCGTGTACAATATATACGTTAACTCTTTTCAATTTGTTTAATGGAAAAGTGGAAAAGTCCCTATGCAGCGATGCTCCAAATTTAAAAAGAATTATCATGTCGCGCACTTGTACTATATTTTGCGATCCGAGGGGTACCGCAAACAGTTTAACATAATTAATAATAATATATTCATGTATATATACGTATAAAGATAAAAACGACGGTATAAAAATGTATTACAATAATAAGAATTGCTTCATAAAATTCCTTGCTTTGTACCGAACGAAACGCGTTAAAAAATTATGACAGCGCTGTATTGAAAATCCGTTTTCCTTTAGAAAGTGTTTGCCGAATCGGGATTACAAAAGTTGATACAAATCTTTTCACTAGTTGGCTATATACCGCAATATACATACGCATGTGCTTAGCAAGCGGCTGTATTTCTAAGATTTATTTTGTCATTAACATCGCTGGTCCTTTCTCCATTTAACGTTTATAAGGCTTTTTGGTCCAGCTGCTGTGATGTTTATCGAGTAGAAGCGCTTTTTCTCTCATTCTATAAGTAAAAATCTGTACGGAAGCACAAAGTTATGCGATTAAAGTCATTGAATAAAAACGTGTGCTCGGTATCTATTAGTTGCCCCTTAACCCTACAACAAAATGCCCATTGTCTTCCGTACAGACTTTCATCAATGAGTCTTGCGATTATTTTACATAGTAAGTATATATTATCATGTAGTTAAAATCCAGCAAAGACTCAAAATGATCAGACTTGAAACAGTCTGCATTATCATTCAACAATTACTAACTTCAACAAATGAGTCCGGTCAACCTGTTATAAGCCCCGAGTTAATTCTAGTTACTGCCTGTACATATTATGTACTACGATTGATAGAGATACATTTTCGATCGCTGTACCTTTTTCGCGCTCAATTCAGCTAAAACTTTAAAAAATAACGACGTTATAAGAGAACAAGTTGTATTTTTTCACTCTTTCTTGAAGCTCGTGGTTCAGTGAGGTTGCACAGAGACAAATTGGGTGGCTCCCAATCCGTCATCTCTGCTACTTGAGATCTGTACATGGACTTGAGACACTTGTTACAAATTAACCGATGACCGAGACGAACCAAGGCATCAGCATCGAGAAGCCAATGCCAGAGAGAATACCGGTGATGAGGAAAGCCGCCCCAAACATTCCCGCGTTCGAAGCGTGCCGAGGCTCCACCGTACTGCAATGAGATTATTGAGATTATTAAAATAGAATCCATCAAGTGGATCGTGATAAAAAAAATGAGTAATCGAATGCTTACTTGGAGCAGTACATCATGGCAACGGATGAAAAGTAACCACTGGTGAGACCCATTAGTAGTCCAATAACTAGATAGATCCAGTCGTTTTCAATCAATATGAATGAACGTTGGTCGGCAGTAATTTTGTCGGGCACATATTTACAAACGAAATACAGTGGTATGAAGGCGGCTCGAAGCAGAATTGGTATGATGACAAATCGTTTGCTAGGCTAAAAACATAAAAAACAATTTAGAAAGAAATTAAGATTTTGAATTCGCTTAAGCGCCTAATATAGCTTACCCATTGGAACCATGACGCGAGAGAGCTGCCAAGCATAGCGGTGATGTTAAAGCTCAAGAAGCACATGATGTTGTCGTAGTAAGCTTCCGGAACGATGAAATTCGGATCCGAACGTTTGATGTTGACCTGCAGGTTGGGGAATAGGGAGAGGGTAACGAAGAAGACGAACCAGACATTGAAACATTGCGGCCAGCACTGCTTGAACGCCTCCCACAGTTCCCGGAACTTGGACGAGCCAGACCTGTTTGAGCTGTACTCGAGTTTTTTCTTGTTGGCTTCTTTCTGGTTGAGGTACTCGTGGTAACGGTAGAAACGCTGAAAGAGATCCGACCCGTTAAATTGATTTTCAGTACTTGCATTACATCTTATTAGAATGTCGACTGTATAATTTATACTCACATTGATGGGAAGCGCGAAATATGTGTCAAAACAGGCTAAAAGTACGAAAAGCGCCGTGATAAAGTAGTAGATCGCGGATGTCCTCACGTTCGGGGCGAAATACTTGGCGCAGAGGCTGATGACTGCGGTGAAGGTTCCACTGATATTCTATACAGAATCAAAAGAGCCATACATGAATAATTGCTCGCGGTAAGGATAAAGCGTATTTAAAAAGATCGAGATACTGACCGAGCCCAAAACAACGGCGCCAGTGTATTTGCCGGGTAGTTTTGCAGCCAAGCCGAATACCGAGTTTTGGTAGATGCCGTTCGCAGCTAAAAAGCAACGATATAGTTGGTTAAATATTTTTAAATTGAAATTGCAAATAATCATACTTCAAATTTACAAATACGCACTGTTTAAAACAACGACGGAGACGAGCGTTGCTATGGCGAAGATTCCTGGCCATTTGCTCGTGTCCATCATGGCCAAGATGATGGTGATTATGAAGACAATGACTTGGATGAAGAGTCCCCATACAATACGGGTCGTCAGGTTACCTCTGAGAAAACAATTTAGATTTTCATTTTATGACTACTCATTAGTCGCGCGAATCTGATGGAACTGATGGAAACTCACCCTAGAGGTAAAAATATGTTCATCCAGTTGAACAACAAATTCGGGATTTGCGAGAAAAGAGTCATGTAGGATAAAAATGACTGCGAATAGTACAAATCCTCATTGGTGTAATCTTTCGATAGCTTGTAATCGACGAAGTACTGCAAAACAGAATGCGACTTTCAAAAGCACCGAAATAAAACAACAACAATAAAGAACGATAAAAATACTCACGCCCTTCGCCGTTATAAACATGTTCCAAGAGGTCAGAGCGCCAATTCCGTGCAGTATCATTATCAGCCATACGATGTTCAATCTGTCGACGAAAAACATTATTATTATTGAACAATGTCAAAAATTTATACTTCAAGGGGTCGAATTACCTATCCCTGGGAGGGTTGATCTCAAGGTCCGCCTGGTCCATAGTGACGCCTTTGAAATTGAGCTCGTCGTCGGGCCTGCCGGTACCTTCCCAACCGGGCGACAGACGAACTGGTTCTGCACCTTGAAAGAATTTCGACATCTAGTTGGAGCGAGACTCGTGTCGGCGAGAAAAAAGGAAGATGCATGCGATGATTTCTTTTTTTTTTTTTTTTTTTTGCAGAAAAACTGCTACTATACGATGGTTATACGCGAGCACAATGAAGCGGCTTTTAGATGAGTAAGTACAATGAATCGTGAGAGAGATTAATGAAACGTATTCCGAGAAAGTGTTCAGTTACAGTGAAAATATTTTAGTATCTTTTGTTATTCGAATGCAGGTGAAAGAAGAATCTCATATGCATGCCACGAGCGAAAATATGCAGAACGGATAAGGGACCGATCAAATCAACAGCACGGATAGCGACGAGTACTCGCACTTACAACGAGCGAGTCCGACTCCTTCGTGCAAGTGACCGGCGAATTTGGGTTATATGGCTTCTAATCTGTTAACTACACGCGTGTACGCATATCGGTCGCTTTTTATGGGAAATGTTGCGCAAATTTCGTGGAAAACGGAAGAACTTTCGGTCGGACGATAAAACCTCGCGGGAACAAGATTACGATGTGTATCATTTTGTTTTTTTGTTTTTTTGTTTGTTTCCATTTTATCTAAACTATATAACTTTGCCGATTTAACTCGAAATATAATCTGTTTGAAAATATACATTTTCTTTTAATTTTTCAAATAATTATGCGCGGCGGTGTCAGAGCCAGTCGGATGAAAATCCAACGCGCGCATACATTTGCCAGCAGCGCGGGAACACGCTATCTTAATGAAGCTAAACCGAGCTGTTGATTATTGAGCACGTCGTCCGTCCTCCTGGCATGTATACGAGAATCCGACTAATTTGTATCAATTTATAAATTTAATCCAGTCAATGCGGCTGTTAGTGGCTAACGGACGTGATTTCGAGAGCAAGAGTACGTTATAAGCCGACGTTCTAGTCTCTTATCGCGTTAATTCGAGGAATGTATATAGTTATATACGTGTCGTATGTCGTGTCTGGGAAACTACTGCTGATAGATGTTAGCTATAAAAATTAACGTGCGAAGAAAGAAAGAGAGACATCAATTTCAAGCGTATGTATTTTTACTTGTCATTAGTTCATGCATTACATTGCGTTAGTATGACTTATACGCGATACGTGCTGTTAATCGAGTGTCTACTTTTTTTGTTGTTGTCAAATTGAATAAGGATATTGAAAAAAAAAATAAATAAATAAATAAATAAATAAATAAAATAACTCGGAACACAAATCACACCCTGAAAATTGGTCCCGTTATGAACTGATATAATAATGTGTCGCTTTAACGATTATCTATATAGAAGGCAATTACCGTGTTCATCTGGAATAGAAAATGTATTATAGCGCAAGATTGATTGTCTATCTGGAAAAGACGAGTATACGTGTTCAGTCAAACTTTATCCCTATAATAATATGTAGTCTTTTAGTTGCCGTTGTTGCTGCAATTAGTCAAAATTTCTCGTGAGTACTCATCAGTGTGTTTGTGCGAAAATGGAAAAATTAGTCACGCACGAGACAGTCGAGCCATCTCCAAAAGGGGGTCGTAAACGGATTAGTCATAGCAATAAGGGCCCCAAATATACGGGGACAATAAACCCTTATCCCGCACGGAATACCTCGGTGAGTAATCGCGTCATCTGTAACGACGATTTCAAAATTTCTCAAAAGCTCGTTATCGCGCTAATTTTCGAGCTGTACACATGCACACACAGACATAATTTGTCATAGATGCAGATACACGTCTCTCGAAAGTTGTAACGTGCAACTGTACAACACGGCGCATCTGTTGCTCTTTGTAAATAATGGAAATGTATCCAAAAAGTGTTCGCTGATAAGATAGCGCTCGAGCCGAGAATAGTGCGCTCTTTTCGTTTCGATACGAAATACGTGTGCGATAGTGTCTATGTGTGTGTAGCTTTTGAAAAAGTTATTTTTTTTTTTCCCGTTACTCGCAACTTTTGGGTCAAGTGCTCGTTGGAGCTTTGATAGAGCTTAATTTAAAATCAATATTCAGCCTATCGACACTTTTCAGCTGAGTATAGAAAGTGAAGACCGATGCGTGTGAGGGATAAAAAAGGGAAAAATATAATGTGGTTACCGAATGGTCAGATGCACACACTGCAAATAGGGCAGAAAAATTACAGAAGCGTGCAGGCATCGTACGCACACAATGGAAAGATCTGTCGACTGCTGCTGTTGCAGTGCAATGAACTTGCCACAGACTGCACTACAATAATGCTCTCTAAATTAAAGTATAAATAATCTCTGCCCGGGCAGTGATTGAACTGGCTTTGCAAAAAGCAGCAGATAGAAGAGAAGCTACATGCAACGTCATTCGAAATATTATTTCTATGACTAAATTAAACTCTATATTGCCACAGAGCAAACATTTGGGAGATGATAATTCACAAGGTTTATAGAAAGATGATAATAGCGGTTTCTATTATCAGTGACTGATTAATGAGTCTTTCATATGTTTGCTCGATAATTGATGGATAAATATATTTCTAGTTCAGCTAAGTGAGCAGGACTAATGTAAAAGTTTAAATTGGAAATTTAGTTCAGTGCATCTAGTGTGTAAATCACAGCGTTGCAAGCAAAAGAGCCACCCAAAAATCATGTAATTCTAGTCATGATTACTGCATTTAATCAATTGATATATGGCATTACATTACAGCATTGATAGGTGGCATACCCTTATCTCCGGTATTAAAAACAGTACTTGATGAATTATCTCGCACACATCTACAATATACAAAGGGGAGCAAGCTTATATCACAGAAAACAACATTACCAAAAATCCTTGACACACACAGATAGACAATTCTCTAACGGTAGCACACAAGCACTCATAAAACAAGAGCAGCAGCAATATTAAGTGTGCCTGTACGTGCGGTGTAAAAATGCTGTGCCGACACTCCAAGCTAGACAGAGAGAGAGAGAGAGAGAGTTGGGCAACAGGCCAGGAAAGGGCAACTCGGGAAAGAGAGAAACAGAAGCAAAGGGCTCTCAGGAATTTGGTGTAGAAAATAGCAGGCTCTGGGAAGAGGCACGAGTAGGGGAGGAAACAGGCTCAAAACCTGCTCCCAAGAGAGGAGAAAGAGGGAGAGAGGGAATCACGCACAGGCAGAAAAAGAGTTTCATCAAAGCGGCCGTGCCCTCACCCTTGACGGGTACGATGCGCATCCCGTTCGAGTCCTTCAGTAGAGTCTGCTCCTCGGGCCCAATGCCGAATTCCTTCTTCGTGTAGCTGCCCGCCATTTCTTTCGTGGCTCGTGAAGAAGAAGAAAAAAAAATCCTCTAATTCTATCTTTTGTGCGCGCACGCGGCCGATCCCTCTCTCTCGATGCACTTCCGATCCGACTCTCAGTCTACTAGGTACTTGTATGTATATAAGGCGGGCGACGTTCCTCAATGACTCGTCGCATCACCAACGGAGCATCTTGTCTCGCCGCGAGTAGTTATACGTTATACTGCAGCTCGAGTATATACACGCGATATGCACGCACACCACTATATGCAGCGCTCTCAGACTTTTCTAGGTTAGGTCAGCGTCCGCAGTGCACTGCACCGCAGTCGGTGCAAGAATCCCCCTCGAGTATAGCGCGCGCGCGGGCGTATGGAAGCGTGAACATGCGCGGCGGCGACGATATATATATATATATATATATATTGCCCCACCGTTTATTTTACGTTCTATGTAGGGATTGCGCACGCTCTCGCAGCTCTAGGCCTCGTCTCGTCTCTCTCCAGCTTTTAACCTCGACGCCCCTCCTTTTTTTGCCGCTTATCGGGAGCGAGACCACGTGCGCGCGGCTCAATTTGCTCTCTTCTGAATTTTTATTTCGCATGTGTACTGCTGTCTGCTTGTCGTTCTATGTATATACATACATGCAACGTCTTATCTTTCTTGCGTTTATAAGAGAATTCCTCGGACAGTATAATGAGAAGACTCCGATTTTTATGAAAAACTGAATTAGTTGGAATGAAAATCACGGCAAATTACAATTTGTCGTGAGTTACGTGTGCTAATCTTGGGGAAAAAAAATAAAGCTAGGTTTTTTAAATGATCCTGTTATGTTAATGACATAGCAGAGCTCGATTGCCGTTCGCATGAATAATGATTCATCAGGCAACTTTGTTGTTATTGCAATTGAGAGACAACAGTATGATTCTTTGGTATAAAAATTTTGTTTATTCGATTGTTAGGACAAACATTATGACAATGATTTGTATGAGTCTCACAACAGGAGCTCCAATTTCAAAAACTATCACAGATGCAATAAGACAGGTAATCCTGACTCACCAGGTTTCACTCTGATATCTTTCACTCTTTTCTAAAGTTCTTATATAATTTTCAGCCTGTTCTTGGTTCATTTTGCCACAAACCTTGGCTATCTCTACAAATTCTTCTCTCACGGCACTGGGCATGTTTTTGCAGTTTCCAGCCAGATAAATGTTTCCACTGTTTTGAAGAAAACTCCAGCAAAGTTCCTTTTGCTGCCTTATAAGATGTTGTACATATCTAGAAAACGAAAAAGTTACAGTTTAGTTTCCCATTAACTTTTGATTGCATAATACATCTTTCTCAACATTAGTTACACCAAATGTCAATTACTTTTAACTGAATTGATTCACTGACTGATAAGATGTTACTCAATCATTTTTCGCATTAAGTTAATTAGTATCTTAGATAGTAAGGGGATACAAGATATGGCTTACATTTTATCAGGTTGATCTCTGGAAAAGGCACAGAATAATTTCAAGCTGTATTTATCAGTTAGCAGTCGAAAATCGTCTTCACAATGATAATCTTTCTTCTCGTTTCGGCAACCAAAGAAAACAAGACAGGAACTCAGATCTCCATCTTTCGCTGCTTTGTCCAACAGCAAAGATCTAAAGGGTGCTATTCCAGTTCCTGGTCCAACCAAAATCATTGGTTTCTCGTAATCAAATTTGAAAGTTCCTTTTTGAATCCAAAATACAGCTTTCTCATTAGGCTTCAAAGTGGCCAACCAATTTGAGCAGAGTCCATACCTGGTGTCCACTAGTTTTGTTTTGTAACGAACTACAGCTACCAATAAGTGCACTTCATTCTTGGTCTGTTTTGAACTAGATGCAATACTAAATGCTCTTGGTTTTACTGGAGTCATGATTTCAAAGAGTAATTTCACATTTAGTTTACTTGTTGTATGGGGGAAATCATTCAAAACCTCAATAATATTTCTTCTTGGCCTGTTGATATAGTTGAAAAGATCCTCTTGGCCAGCTGCTGTTGTGAATTCAATTAATTTCTCTTTTTCCAATTCATTCTCACTGATCAGTGATAGAGTATGCAACGTTGATCTTTTGGGCTTGTTGTTCAAGTCCCAATATTGCTGCACTATTTGTTTCAGTGTTAACATTGGTTCCAAGACAGTTGGCAGCTTTATTTCTTTTTCTGATACTTGTATTAGCATATCAGGATGTACATCAACGCCGTTTCTGTTTAAAACATCGAAAAATTTGTCTACTTGTTCATCAGAATTTTTTGCTTTTATATACACTATATCTCCAGGTGAATAGTCGACTTCTGGTACCTTAAACTTGATCAGTCTTACATCTTGAAAATGATCAGAGGCAGTGGTTCTGATATTTTCTATAATAGTACTAGTAATCAGTGTTTTATTTTTTTCTGCTTCGTACAGATAAATATCTGTTATGGAGTTGTCTGGTTTTTGATCCCTGATAATGTCTACTCTGAATCTTTCAATTATCTCATGCTCTGAAAGTATACTACCTTTAGGAACATTAAATTCATGGCACACTTTATTGAATACATCCTCCAGCCAAGGGCTAAAAACAGCATCTATTCCCAAGTCATGCTGATCATCTGCCAGTCCAATAGGTACCAACTCAGTTGCACTAAGTTGTATTAACCTCTTGTTCAATTTCTTAGCAGCAAAGTTGAATTTTTCAAACGAGCTGTCCCCTAATCCTAGTACAGAAAATTTGAGATTGCTTAAAAAATCCACAGGAAGACTTTTGCGTAGCAGACATTTCCAAAATTGTTTCATGTTAAGAGGAGTATCTCCCTGACCAGCAGTAGATACTACAAAAATCATCATTTGCTCATTTATAAGGTTTTGTATATTGTATTCATCCATGGCATCAACGCTACTTTTTAGTCCAGTTCTGCAAAAATAAAATCATATTTTATCACTGCAATTAATGCTTTATGTAAATCATTGCTAATGACTTTTGAGACTACTTATAGATAGTTGTAATGACGTAGACAAAATAAAGATAATAAACAAAGGATTCTTGGCATGTCATCCAAAAGAAAGATCATCTTAATAGAAAGTGCTCAATAATGAGAGACAATGCAACACACACACACACACACACACGTACATAAATAAACGTACATATATAACAATAAATAGCAACAAATGAAAGAGTAAAACCTTTTGGATCGCTTCCAAATTTGCTCTGCAATATCGTGAGCAGTTCCGGTTTCACTGCCATACAGAATAGTAATTCTTGGCCCTGCCATCTTCAGTAGATCAAAGCTGAACTTGAAAATATCAAGAGGCTTGAGTCTTCCAAAAAAGTTGTGGGTGGTTTAGTGTGCTCCGTTTTCAAGATTCGTTGGTTTTCACTCTTGACAACTTTCAGCAGCTAAAAGTATGATGTAACACATTCAGCCCGACGTTTGTTCATCTACCTGCGCCACTGCTTCTCTGTAAGATTAAGACAATCATGTTTTCTGTGTGTTTGTTTTTCTCTATCTAGTGAAAAGTAGATGAATGTATCTTGTACTTTAATCGTTATCTTGAACAATTGGAGCAATCTTACGATGACAGCATTCAATTAATAACCTAAGTGACATTTATAGTCGTTTATAAAATCCATACTAACAGTGAAAAAGTGAACTCTTACAAATAAAAAAAAAATGTCGCGCTACAAGTTTCATTGTTAAATGTCAAGGGTAAATGTCTAGGCCGCGCGGGGCCCATTTGGCTTTTGGCCCGCAATTATTTATAAAATAAAAAAGCAGCGCCGCACGTTTCTGGCTTGATTATAATTCACATATTTAAGTACCTGCGAGCGAACGCCTCGACTCTCTCATGCTCAGATCGTTCAACAGTTTGCTTCTTTTTTTCTGTCCCGACTCCGAAGCAAGTGTCATGATCTTTCCGTAAAAAGATGTTGAAATGCGCCGAGTGTTGCGTCGGAAAAATCGGCCACAAAAGCGGATGTGTCGTCAGGCGAGTCGTCTCTTTGCATAATGTGCCGAACACGAGGAGTTAGACGTGATTTGATGTTTGGACGAAACTCAGCTGATCGAAGCTAGGTTGGGTTTGACGAGGCGGGATTGAGTATAATTTATTGAGTTTTCGCTTCAAAGTTCGCGTATAATATCTGGCCTTTTTCCTATATAGACTGCTGCCAGGCACGAATTGCGCAGTTCTAGGGGAGTTTGCCGCGGTCACGTGCAGTAGTGCTTAAGCTGGTGAATTGGCAGCTGTGCGGTATTGATCTTTTTGAAAGAGCGCGCGAAGCAAGGTAAAGCGAATATAACGATATTGAACGATAATTTAAAAACCTGTTGTCAAACAATCGATTCGCGTTTCATCCTTTCGAAACGATATACTCGTAGACAAATAAAAAAGCCAAGCAAAATTAACGAGCAATCGGAATGAAATATCTCTATGCACGGGCAAGCCTGCCTCCCGAAACTCCCCTATAGACACTGGCTTCTCCACATATAGCACGTATATGTATTCTATTCTAGCCCAGCACTGGTCATCCGCGAGCCGCGACATCTCGACAGCGAGAGTCCAGTATATAGAGTGATTAGTGTGTGTGCGCTCGCCAGCCGCGCTGCTGCTAGGCTGATCTGTTGTTCCTCTGTTTGCGGATGACTGTCAAAAGCAATTTCCCCTTCGTTCGCAACGGCACCAACCAGCAGCACCTCTACTCGATCTAAGAAACGGAACGACCGACGAGTACTCTCTACTTCTCATCGCATCAAAAGCCAAGTCCCGCAAGCAGAGGCAGCAGCAGCCAGTCTTTCCGCGATGCGAGCTATCCTCCTCCTCCGGAACGTCGTCAGCAGCAGCAGTAGTAGCAGCCGCAGCAGCAGCAGCAGCAGCGAAAGAAGGAATAACACCATGACGAGGAGCAGTGCCAGTGGTTCCATTTCGTAGTAGCGCCAAGACAGCGGAGAAGATTAACGAGCAGCCAGCAGCACGACGGAGACGACGTTGTTGGTGTATATATATATATATATATACACACACGAGATAGATAGGTATATATATATACACACACGCGAGCAAATTAGAGAGAGAGGGGGGCGATCGAGCGAGGAGAGAAGAAAGCGACCTGGAGAGAGTACACAACTCGCGCGTATATATACACGAAGAGTCAGTCGAGCTGTACTGACTTTTTTCCTCGAGAGAGAGAGAGAGAGACAGCGACGGGAGACGTCCGGAGTATAATATCGCAGCCAGTAAGTGTTTGTTTTGTTGTGCTCGTCATTTTGCTCTCTCTCTCTCTCTCTCTCGCTCGCCATGTCTAGCTAGTCCGCCGTTTTCCTTTGTATAAACGAAAAAGGACAATTTGTTCGCCTCTGTGCTCGTTGCTTTCCTCCGAGTTCACACTTTATATTTATACACATCTATATACCTGTATACGCGATCGTGACATTGTGCGACGAGCCGTCCATGATGATGATGATGATGATGATGGACATCGACTATCGAGGATAGCTGCTCGGCTGATAAAACGTACACGCGTATACGACGGGGCACAGACACTCGCGAGCTTTATTAGTATACAAACACATCGTAGATAGTAGCGCTAGCGATGCTAGACACGACATGTATATATGCTGCCACTGCAAAGTCTTTGGCTGTGTAAAATATATAAGCATGTCTGCGCGTGTATGATTCTTGGCTCTCTTGTTGTCCTGAGTCTTGCCTTGCTCCTGACTCCTGCTGCAGAGCCAGCATAGAAACTGATTTTCACGATTATTAGCTATGGATTAACTTGCTAGTTGGCTTTCGTGGATATACTTGAGGTTTTAGTTGCCTTTTTTTATGTAATTTGAGAAGCATTCGTATATTTAAAACAAAATATAACGTAACATCTACCTTCTTATTAGTGGTATTGATCAAACTTGAGCAATCTTGTATAATTAGAATCTAGAAGATGAATACTATTACATTTCATGTTGGATTGGCTAATTTATGCATTCTAAATGCATGTACTTATGTTAAGTTCCATGAGGCTTAGCTCTGGAAATACATGCGCGCTATAAGCCTTTTGATACTTATTTAATTTTTTTAATATTTATTTATGGTATTTCAGTGGGCTCATGGGAATAGCTGTTGACCACTTTTGCCTTGAGCAGAAGACCACAAAGAACAAGGACTTTTCTTTTGAGTGGGGCTTACTTGCTTGAGTATAAAAACCAATCGTGGAGTGTGAGGCATTGATATTCATCTCAGGTAGAGTAATCCTAAATTTTTTGTTTATTTTTATTCTGCATCAAAAGCTTGACCTACAATTTTCCAAATTCTTATGTAATTATTTAGTTTTAATGTTTCTGCATATGTATTGGCCTAATAGAAAGCATCTATTATTTTTAGATATAAAAAGCTGTTGATATCAACAAGGGTAACTATCAGCATTACCATGATCTCTATTAAGATAACTATCCCATGATGCAAGCTCCGTTACATAACAAACTTAAGATACAAGTACTCCTGTTAGAAAAACTTTGGCCAAAGTTTATATGGTATAGGATAAGCCAAGATTTTTCAAAACCAAAATTTTGATATATATAAGTCAAAGGCAAGATATTATTTTCTATAATCTGAGAGTTGTTCCAAACTACACTGAGCAACTTAAGGGTAAAGATTACATATTGATACATCTTCAATTTTGTTTCTTTCTTAAATTTTGTCATAATTTTTATAGTTTAGTTTTCAAATCTCTGCTTACAGGCTATAGAGATAAAGTGACACACCAAAAAAGTGTTATTCAGATAAAATGAATAGTCGCCTTGGTGAGACAGAGTCAAAGTGGACTTGTGAATACTGTACCTATGAGAACTGGCCATCATCACTGAAATGTACAATGTGCAGAGGCGCCAAACCACTGTTAGGAGAGGATATTTATCGACTGCGGGACCCGAGCCCGCAAAGATCTGGCTCCAATGTGGCTTCGGGTCCGGTGCCACCCGCTAGTGATTCATACAATTTAAGTAAGTAAACGTTCAACAATTTCCACCTGTTTCCCGTGTAATCGGGTAGTAAAAAGTCGTTTATTTTACAGGTTCGCAAAATTACAGTCAAAATGTACCATCAGCAGGGAAATGGTACTGTGAAACATGCACCTATCTCAATTATCAGAACGCAACTCGTTGCACGCAATGCTCAAATCGTCGATCTCCAATCACAACCGTTACAGCAACTACACCTCAACACAATCAGTCAATAAACTCTGTAGCTTCAAATCTTCACGAGCACTTGGCGCCCCTAAGACTTGGAGATCCACCGCCTCCGTCTCTTCCCTCGACGAATTCTCAATGCAATACACCATCGGTAAATTGAATTTAAATAAAAAAGTTTAAAGTCGTTCTAGACAGATGGAAAACTCTAAATTATTAATTATTCAACAGGCGAATTTGAATTTGAATCCGGAGAGATGTCCGTCTTCGAATAATTCGGGTCAGCAGCAGCCAGAAAAGTGGTCCTGTCAGGCGTGTACTTACGAGAATTGGCCAAAATCGGGAAAGTGCGTAATGTGTGGTCATCAGAGGGAACGGGAACGTGGTCGAGGTGAGAAGGGCTCGAACTCGCAGAACACAAGTAGTCTGATATTGCCAAGTCCGGAGAGGGATTTACACCATAATCACCCACAGCGGGGTTTACCTTCACCGCCGCACACGCCTTACATACATCAAGCACAGCGAGACGAGAACTTGGCGATAGCTAGGCGGTAATGATCTTGCTCATCTTATTATTTAATGAGAAAATGTTGAGTATTATATGCGTGCATTTGCAGGAGTTCTCACAGGTATGATGGCAGAAATGACAGTCTTCCTACGCCGCAATCTCCTAATAATTGCGACTACGAGCGCAGGCTCAAGCAGCTCAGGCGTCACACGGATTGGTGCTGGTTAAACGCGTGTCTCGGTATTGTTGAGGGCGACAATGCGCCAGTTGAGGCGTATCTTGCCAGTGGCGGCGATCCGGCTCGTCAATTAACGCATTCCGAGGTTTTACTCTTAAACAGAAGCAGTGCTTTTGACATAGGACACACCTTAGTTCATTTAGCTATTAGGTAAGTCCCTGTCGCCATTATTATATACTCTTTGTAGTATCTATTTATCAGGAAAATCAAAATAAATAAATATTACAATTTCTGCTATGTTCTTGTGCACATAACGAAACCCCCTCAAGGTCTTTGCTTTACGACTTCTCTCTTGGAGAAAATCCAAAAAACGCCTGCACACATTGACCTACAAATTCAAACTTGAAATTTCAATAGTCACTGACAAAAATTAAAGAACTTTAGAATAGGCATTTACTCGAGTGATTTATTTGTTAATTGACACTACCACCGATGTTTGTTTCGCAGATTTCAAAGGGAAGATATATTGGCAACGCTACTGTCGCAAATTGAGGGTTCGGGCTCGGGTATCAAGAGGGTGCCGAGTTATGTAGCGCCCGATCTGGCAGTTCAAATACGCAGACACGTTTCAAACAGCATACGCATGCGGAAAGGCTCATTTCCCTGTTATTTCGTGACGGATATGGCAACTTTTGCTCTTCCTGCCGAGGTTGAAGATCTGCCAAGTATAGTACAAGAACAGATGCTCGAAGAGCTCCTGGACCGCGAGGCTCAGCAGCAGTTGGAAGGTGGAGGTGGAGAGCCACCTGCGCTCAACTGGTCTCTTGAGATCACCGACCGACTGGGCAGTCGACTGCATGCTCTGTGGAATCGCTCGGCTGGAGATTGCTTACTCGACTCTGTAATGCAGGCCACGTGGGGAGTCTTCGACAGAGATAATTCCTTGAGACGTGCACTTGCGGATACGTTGCAACAGGCAGGTCAATTGTAAGTACAATTTCTCTATTCAAACAACGTGTACAGCAACTTAAGTATAAGTATTAATCATCATCAATCATATTTTAGTTTCTATCCTCGTTGGCGGGAATACGAGGCGTCACAGGCTTCCAGAATGTTAGATTTTACCCTCGAAGAAACCCAGTGGCAAGAAGATTGGGAAAATTTGTTAACTACGGCCGCTCAACCCGGAAGTGCACTTGAGCAGTTGCATGTTTTTGCTTTGGCTCACATACTGAGAAGACCAATTATTGTTTACGGAGTGAAATACGTCAAAAGTTTTCGCGGGGAAGATATAGGTAAGATTCAAATCAACGTTCATCACATGCATTTATAAAATTTGACAAGTTCAAAAAATGATTGAATCGCACAAAATAAATTTTAGGGTATGCAAGATTTGAAGGAGTGTATTTGCCATTGCTCTGGGAGCCCTCGTTCTGTATACGTTCACCCATAGCTTTGGGTTATACACGCGGTCACTTCACAGCTCTTGTGCCCATCGAGCCCTACTCTTCATCTCGGATTCCTGCCCTGGCATCGCACCATGGTGGCGTCAATGTCGTTGGTGGCGGTAACAGTCCCATGCAGCAACTGCAGATGCAGACGACTTTTATGCCGCTTATGGATCGCGATAGAAAACTCCTGCCTATACACTTTCTCAGCCCCGACGAGATGGGTCGCGAGGAAACGATATTAAAGCAGTGGCTTGATGTGTGCACGACCGAAGGCGGAATACTAGTGGCACAACAGAAACTTCATAAAAGGCCGCTTCTCGTTGCCCAGATGGTCGAGGAGTGGCTTAATCACTATAGAAGATTAGCGTGAGTAATGCACAGGACAAAGGTTATTACTATATGAAATATCAATTATATCATTGGTAGTCGACAAGTTTTCTGAGTAGAGCTACACATTTCTTTTTATATTGATTACTTTTTGTTATTTTTGAGTCTGTTTACTTTGTCTTGTTAAAGGTAGAATATTTAGCGTTTTCTTTTCGGAAACTTAGAGACTACCTCAATCGTATAGGGTTATACAATACTAATAGATGACTTTGATCTAAAAACTTTGCATGCTACAAATCCTGTAAAATTTTTATTTACGTTTAGTCATGTATTACATGTTTACCCTATACGTGAAAAACGTAGTATTGGGTTAACTAAACGAATTGTAATTCACCTTTTTCAGTCAGATGAACGAAGCACCATTCTCGAGGGCAATTGCTCTGCAAGATTATAGTAGTGATGGTGATACTGAGGACGAGTAATGCGTTGATAAAAGAGAAGAATTGAAAAAGTAAATTAAACTAGAAATTGATAAACCGCTAACACGGATGAATGTTTAACAACAAACCCTTCATCTTGTATTTTCCGTTTGGCGTATTCAAAAGAAAGTGAATCTAGAAATATCACCAAATGATCGGCAATACCTGAATACTATTCTAAAAAAGACTCAGCACGCAATGTCACCCATGTTATATGGACACAGTTGAGTTATGGACTTGATTACTGAATACATGTTATCGAAAAAAATGTTAAAGGTATATACTACAATCAGCTTTATCGGTACTTCGATTTTAATTAAAAGAAATTTGAAAAATCACAATTTTTTCGTATTATTTTCCGAACCGACAAAATTGAAAGTTATTTATTCGTTAATACACATTTATAATATATTTTCGATGAGTTGCAAAGTAAATTAAAAATGACTTTTGATTATTACACTAAATTCGAAGTAAGGAAAAAGCTGATTTGTAAAATTGATTTATTGAGCTGCTAAACAAGCGACTCAATAGAATTTGTTTAACTTTTCGAATCTCTATCGATTCGCATGATTAGTTGTATATCGAATAATTTCTAATTATAATAATCTTATTTATTAACTATTTGACCCTGTGTGTTACGCAGTGTTTTAGCATAAAAGTGCGTGGGAAAATGAGCAAACGAGAGAGTGAAAGAGAGATATTTCTTATTATTTTTTCGCTTTACATAGATAGTATATAAGAAAGGCTTAGTTAATAAAGTAATCATGTAATTATATGGTTGAGGTCAAGAAAAAATAATTGGATTCCACTAGGGATACCGGTGCTGCTAAAGAATAATAATTAAACAAACTATAATAATGTGAGATTCGGAAATTAATTATTATTATTATTATTACTAACGTAATAGGCGTTTTTCATTATCTGTGACGAGTTTTAGTCGTGTCTATTCTCACACTGTCCGTTTTATCAGGTCGAGTCTGCGACCACGGAGTTTTGTTGTTATGCAGTAGCTAAATTTATCGTGTGGAGGAAGTAGAGGCTTGAGGGGATGTAGCTAAAATTTTGCTTTTTATTTGTATATATAAACTATAATGTTTTTCCGGGAATCACGTTAACTCATAAACAATATCCTAATGACTATCCTAAAATTTTTGAAATGTGACTAAGTTACTTAAAGCTAATAAAATTACCATATTGTCGTCCACATTTTATTGTAATCAAAACGAGAATCGTAATATCGTGAATTTCCCGGGAGCACCTACCGAATGTATTTCAGTGGGCTGCTAAGAACTTTTAATTTTTACATCGAATATTAATAGCTGCAGTCTCTCCTTTTCTCGATTCCGAAAAAGTAAAATAATGTATTATCGTTACTGGTTCTCCTTGCGAATCCAACGTCTTGTTGTATGAGCTCCTTGTTGAATTAGCTCTTAAACAAAAAACTGCAAAATCGCAAACAACGATGTCGTATTTCGACGACGCCAAGCGAAGTATTTAAAAAAAGTTACAAAAAAATTAAAGCTTGTCAAAAGCACCTTCCGTCTACTTATATTCAATATTGCAGAAGATTCAAAGAAATTATTTAAGAAGATTATATGCCAGCAGGGCGCAACTAAAGAGAATTTACGTCTCCAGCAGAATTTAGAATTAACAAGAAAAATTTTTGAGAAAGCAAACTAAAGCCTTTGAAATGATTCGTTTTTGTACAGGAGGAAAGTGTAATGCAAGGTGTGGGATGGGTACGTCTTTTACATTTAAATAATCGCTCGGCCAACCGATAAACCCTAATCAAAAGAGTACAAAAATTCAAGATTCCTTTTGTTTATACCGTTGTTTACGTGTAACCCACTTACAATTTTAGTCTTTATTTTCGTGCATAAAGTTGAGTCACGACGCTAAAATTTATTTAGAATTTGTACCATTAGTGCTGCAGGTATTTTTTGCCACTTAAATGAAACCAATTATATTTTATCCTCATCGTTTTAAAATTTGCATGCTGCATTGAAAATGAATTAATTAATTTAATTATATAATTGCATTAAAACGTCCTTACCCATATATACCTGCAGTCATGCCTCAACTTAACAAAAATCAATTCTAACGTAGCTTCTAGTCCTTTAGCACTATTATTATTACCGTTTTTTTTTTTGTCACAAACAATCGTGATTTATTGCGTATTTCAGTAGGGGGTGAGAGGTATAAGAGGTGGTGAAGCGAAAAGTTGAAAGAAAGACAAAAAGCGTATGCATATATATATATATATATATATATATATATATTATAGGAAGGGGGGGGGGGCAAAGAAAAATCAATGCGATGTCAAAATGTGTTTGTAAACGGAAAAAAGAAAGGAAAATCTAACATTAACACGTCCTCTCCTCTTTATTTGGTTTCTTTAAATGGCAATCACTCTCTCTCTACTTAGTTCTTACGGAGAAAGAAACAAGAGTAAGCAAAGCGTATTGCGTTTTTAACATGCCTTGCGCGTTGCGGTTATTTTCTGCGCTAGTGAACGACGGAGCGAAGTAAAAGCGTGTGATCATTATTGTATCAAGTGGCAGCGAAGAGTCGTGAATTATAATTAATAATGAAGAAAACAAAAATGAATAACGAAAAGAATGAAAAAAAATTATTGTCTGGTTGATTAAGTGTTTTTCTCGCGCGCGTTGCCACGCGTTTTTTTTGTCTGGCAAACGCGACATGTGCGATATAATTATAAAAGAGGTTTTAATGAAGATCCTTAATAAGCGAGATAAATGCGAGAATGAGCGAAGAAAAAAATATTGAGAAAAATTTAATGGAGAAAAAAACAGATAGAAGTCTATATTAATATAGAAATATATATGAAATGGATTATATTGAATAATATATCGATGTAAAATAATTTTGAAAGACAATGATTTATGAATTATTAATTACTACTACTACAATTATATCGTCGTACTACTATGGCCATCGCCACAACCACGTGATAAAAGTAAAGAATAAATGAAAAAATAATAAATAATCATATAGAAAATCTCGACGCAAGACACCAGAGTATGATGTTTAAATAAAAATGTTGGCAGCCAATATGTTTGACAAGGAAAACTAACCACTCGCAGTACGTTACCTTTTCTTGCTGTTTAGTGAAAAACAAGTTAAAAATTAAGTGGTTTAAGATTAATTGTATTATAAGTCACAATAGTTTATTCTGGGTCACTTAATTTTCACTCAATAAAATCATTTTTAAATTCGTTTAAAGATTTAACGAAATACAATCTGTCTTTTCAACTAAATTTCCTACACATTATCCCTCAATTTCGATGCTCCTGTGTTAAATGTCATTAGTTTTATTTTATTTCTTCTTATGCTCACCGACCTGTAATATAACCGAACTCGTCAAAGATTTTAATTTACTATTAAGTTAGTTCGTTTCTAATTTTTATTTTCTCAAGCTTGTACTTAAGTTCTTCTTTTTAGGAGAATCTGAAAAAGGCTTTTAGATCTATTATTTTATGTTGAATAATTTTATGTATTTCTTTAATAAAATATACTTTGCAATAAATGGTATTTCGATAATTTATTATCGAAATAAACGCTCAAGAAACTGTCTTTTTTTAATTCTTGAGGCAAGAGTATTCGAATTCGTATATAATTTTGACAAACCTTTTCAAAGTGCGCGCGCTTGAAAAGCTACAAGCCGCCATCTTGAAAGTTCCTTCGCGCGCGCGCGCGCGCGGTGCAGAGGGGCTGCGAGCGCGCACAAGCAGTTGAAATCGAATTTCGCACACGTCGTCGTTGCCGAGTAGCCGCCCCGTGATCCATGTGCTCTCGAACGACCAGTTTAGCACAAAGACACCCCCAAGAGCCTCTCCACCCGGTTTATCCAACAACCCGGACGTGCCTGCGTATAGTCGAGGACGATATACCCAGTGCGGGTGTAGTTCTGACAGTCGAGTCGCGAGAGAAAACAAAGGCACATATCCTATATATATCGGGCCGTGGACGGAATGTCAACTTTCGACTGTTTCCTTGATTGAAGGTCCGTGGAATAAGGGTAGTTACGAGTACTTGGTGTACTTAACCTGACCAATTCCTGAGTTAGGAGAAGCTGTGCGATGGGCTATTTGCTGGTGGAGAGTAGTATGACGTCTTTTCATTGTATCGAGAGAAGGCTTGGAGCAAAATTTTTTGCAGCTTGCAAGGTATGGACATACGCGATGCACATTTTGTTCGTAATCAGCATTTTGAATGTATTCATTTCGTTTTTATTGTCGAGCAGTTGTCTATCAGTGAGAGGCTGAGCAAAGTTTAGATAGATTTATCTAGTTGAAAACTATGCCAATCCATGTTGAAGATGCTGAAATAGGTTGACGATACATGGACTCAAGAATGCGACTGAAATTAGCCAAATCTCTGCTCATTCTTGTACTGTTGGGCAACACCATCATATGGTACAAGATATGGAAACTCTTTGCAGTCGACCAGTCACAGTCTTTGCTGGAGCCTGGCATAACGGAGATGCCACAGAAGCTTCATCGAAGACTAGCACGCCTAGTTACAGTTGTCATAAGGCAGTTCGAAAGCTTCGAAAACGATATTGCCACCACCGTCAAGTTTCTTCTGAACTCCTTTCCAGCTATCACGATAGTGATTGTGTGCGATGAATTTTTATATCCGCCTCTAGAGTTAGACTTTACCAATGAAAGTTTGAAGAATGTTCATCTTGTCAATTTGCAACCAAGTTTTAATCGGTCGTATGATGAGAGAAATCCATTGACCTATGTTCACACCAAGTATGTGGTCTTTCTACCTGATGCAACAAGGCTGGTTACAAAACAAACCCTACAGGTTTGTAATACTTTATTTAATTTGTAGAATTTGATTCAATAAAATATTGATAGAATGCAATTTATTGACAGGAAGCAGTTAATCAAGCAGGAAAAGTAGGACTTGTTTCTGTGCCTGTAGGTAAAAATACTTTAACATGTCTTGGTGTCAGACTGAAGATAAAGGAATGGAGCGTGCGCTTTACAAAAATATCAGACACAGAGTGTGATGCAGTTGTTGGAAAACATGTTACAATAATGGATGTTAAATTGCTGAAGAAATTATCAGATCCATTCATGATGCCTTTTACGGATGCCCTTTATCTACAAACAACAGCACTTGGAATTAAGGTAAGAGTTGTCTGGCAAATTGGCTATATTTCTATATGTGATATTACATTTTATTTATTTTTTCATTTTTTGCAATGTACTTTTGCATGTGTTTTTTTTTAACACAGTTTTGCCCCCTTTTCAAAGTTTTTTCTGTTGTGCACTGTTTTTTGTGATTATTTTGCCAGTAATAAGAATGATAAGGGTAAGTACATTTATCTTGATTTTTTTTCCAAGTATGTAAAACGTTTTTTTAGTTGTTTTGATGTTTGTAATACTCTTGAATATTGTCTGAAACAAAGCGTGATAAGGAGGATTTCTTTTTTACTAGGCCACCATCCTGAAAAATTCGCATTTCAATGAAGGAAAGCCTCTATATCGCAGTCAGCAAACTCAGTGGAAGTTACAGCAACTCCATCGAAGCAGGGAACGCGTCATGTACGAGAAGCTGGGAATTAAAAAAGTCACTCGAGCCTCTAGCAATGTAGATTGGTACGGCTGCTCAAGAGAAACTACTCACTGCTTTGGATCTGTAGTCAATGGGATACCGTCATATCTATACCAGAAGCGCTATACTCCACCCTGTTGTCTCGCTGGTTTGAGAAAAGTAGCTTATCACGTATTCGACAAATTAGAAGAAGTCGGTATCAGATATTGGCTGGAAGCTAATTCATTGTTAGGTGCTATGCGTAACGGAGACATACTACCGTGGGATCACGAGGTAGTGATTGGCATCAATCGCGACGATTTGAATAGGTCACCTTGGCTGGTCAAGGCAAGGAACAAAGCGGTGCTGGATAATAACGGATACGTCTGGGAAAAGGCAACGGAGGGAGAGTTTTTCAAGGTCCAGTACTCCAAGATCAACAGATTGCACGTGAATTTGTTGCCTTTTTACGCGAAGAACGGAACCATGACGAGAGACTCGTGGTTCTTGAAGAACCGAGATTTCCCGGAGCAATTTTTACATCCCATGTCAAGCATAGATTTCGCTGGTAGACAAGTGCCAAGTCCAAATAATATAAGAGACTTTCTAGAGATTAAGTATTACAAAGGTGTAATAGAAAATCCGGAATTGCCAGGAAAAATTTCTCACGATTGAGAAATGACTAGTCATATAGGTAGTTGTAATGAACGAACATAGTTTTACATTCTTGTTACTTTTTCGCCGTGATATATGTCCTTGTTGATGATAACTATTGATAAGATGGCGAGAAGCATTATTCTTCACAAAAAAGTATCACGTTTTCTAATTCGAAGATTAGCACAATTTTTAAGAAAAGAACTAGCATTAACCATCGCATGTTTTACACGATTCAACACGTTCTAAGACTATGCGAAGCCTTCAAGCATTACTATCCGATCTCGTAAAAGCTGTTGTAGCTCGTATCTTCAGTAAATGCATTTATATATAGATCAGCGTAACACACGTACCAATAATTATTGTAGCAGGGTATAATCGTCAGATCTCGTAGTCAGAAATATACTTATATTGGCATATTGCGATTATATTTTTCGAATATTATTAGTCTAGAGTTGTTTATATAGGACCCTCACTCATTGGAAGAAGTGAACGATGAATTTTTGTAAATCAAAAGTTTTGATTATCGGTACAAATTTCTCCACGCCAAAGAAAAAGAACGTCCAGTGGTTTTTTCAGAATTCAAGTATTTTCTTATTCTTTTGTATAGTAATCTTAGTGTATCGATACGCGTGATTCGAGCGCAAACTGTGATGTGTTGATTGCGCAAGATACGCTGTGTGGCATTTTTATCAAGCAGGTTTTGATTAAATTTAAGTGTATTCGATGAATTGCAGTAATTATTTATCGCTGTAGAAAATTTAACGTACGTTTTTGCTTACCAAATTTTACTAAATATAGTAATAATTTTACAAAGATTCGAGCAAATTAGGCATAAAACTATAGTGCCAAATATGCGTCATCTTGCAATTAGGAACGAAAGATAATTGACGATAATAATCAAAATGTTGTTGTTCGTTTGAAAAGATTTATTTGCCCGTGATTCAACATCAATTGCCAGACTTTACATCCGTCGGCGGTGTCAGTATAGGCGGTTCTCTCACGAAGCTCAGTAATTTATCCAACTTCATCGACTCCAAATCCGTATGCGAGAGATTCACCTGCTTCTTCGTCGGCTTGACTTTTATCCTCAGGTTCGGCGAGAGTTTCATTGTGTTGATTGTTCCCCTAGTTTAATCACAAAAATACGAAAATTTGGAAATGTTAGACTTGTAAACTCGACGCACTTAACTGTACATTTCCCGGATCTCACGCAGTCGTCATGCATTTTCGTCGCGAAAAACGATGTAAGATAACGTTGATGTAAGTTGTTACTGTATTGATTAGCGCAACAATAAAAATGAATTGATGAAAAATCCGCAAGCTTACTTGTCGTCGCCGACGATGAGGAAGGGTAGGGTGTGGTTGAAGGCGAGTCGAGTGAGTCGACTTCGACGCTTGTTGACGACGGATTGGTTGCAGATCGGCCGGTACTTGTTGACGTTGAGATCGAAGACGGTGAGCTTGCCGTCGTTGGAGACGCAAGCGAGGACCGTCGAGCTGTAGGGGGCCCACTGCACGTCGCCGATTGGTACTCCCAAATCGAACATGAAGAGCGGTTCGCTGCGCGACGATTCGGGATTGAGAATCCGCAATGGTAGTCGATTGAAAAACTACGAGACTCACGGTCTGTCGTCCTCCCAGATCTTGATCCTCCAGTCGGCGGAGCAACTGGCGAAAATGCTCGAGTTGTATTTGTTGAAGACGATCCGGTAAACAGGCATGTTGTGGGCCTCGGCGTAGGTCCTCATGTAGACGCTGCTGTAGGCGGTGTTGCACTTGTAGATCGTGCCCTCCTCCGTGCCCACGAGGAAGACGTTCGGCTCGCTTGGGTGAAACGCTATGCAGGTTCCGCAACCTGCGCGCACTCGGTACTCGAAACCATAAATAAAGGAAATAATTGAAGAAAACTGCGTGCGCGTCTAAGTATATTGACCTTTCAGCGTGATATTAGTGCCATCGGGACCGGGTATGCTCGGCTGATCGAGGAACAGCGTCATCACGGTCGTGACGCCGAGCTCGTTCTGGTTGAGCACCCAGTGGTTGATCTTGCCGTCCACGCTGACGCTGTAGAACGCCAGGTTGCCCTCCTCCGTCTCCGGTGCCCAGCAAACCTTTCCACCCCCCGATCAGCATTATTTTTATTCGAATTTTCATTCGAGAGTTTCTCGAGGCGTAATACCTGCCAGACGATACCGGCGTGTTTCTGGAGGACCTCGTTGCTCTTGTACTGCGGCGTCGACGACGGCAGCATGACGTTGTACACCGCCACGGCGCCGTCCTTTCTCCCGATGACTAGGAGGTGCGGGTTCTGCTTGTTAAAGTCCAGGCACATCACGGCCGACTCCGTCGTGCAGATCCACTCCGGGTAGGATGGATTTTTCAGGGAGAAGAGACAGACCGCCCCGCTGGTCAGCGGGTTGTCGAAGCTCACTGTCGGACGTAAATTGCTTTCAATCACAAGCGTATAAAAGACCATCGTCGAATATCCAACTTTGCGTACTCGATCCAAACGCCACGGCGAAGAGGTCGTAGTAGCGGCTGTTGAAGCAGAGATCGGTCACGTCGTGCTTCTTCGTCTTGTCGTAGAAGAACTTCCAGAGAGGCAGCAGTGATCCCTCGCCGTCCTTAAACTCGTCGCTCGGGTCGTCCCAGTACCTGTAGTCTTGGGATATGTCGTCGAATATGTTCTGGTTGACCATCCGTTCCAGCGTTTTCACGGACTGGAGCATACGGTTGGTCATCGCGGTGCTGTCCTGCTGAGCTTTCTTCTTCGACTCGTCCCTGCTTCTCGGCTGCTGGACCGAAGCCGCGGCCATTTTTCGCTCCTTGTCCTTTTCTCGCTCCTGGTGCGAGTAGTCCTCCTGGTAGTCGTCGAAGATCGTCCACTGAAAGACGCTGGAGTTGAAGGAAGCGGTTGGCGGTGGCATCGTTTGCGTCGACATGTCCTGTGTACGGTTCGACCTTGGTAACCGAGATCGTTGGAAAGTGAATTATGGATAAACGGGGATGAATACCCTCAGGGGATTCTGGTAGGTCAGCGCGGCTCTCTCGCAGAAGTTGAACTGGTTGGGTATCTTCTTCGGCTTCGATCGCTCCATTTCCTCTTCCTCGCCCTCCTCGGCTTCGGCGGGTGCGTCTGCCGCCTTGGACGGCTCCTCCGAATCTTCGCCCTCTTCCCCCTGATCTTCGTCCTCCTCGATACCCTCGTCAGCCTCGTCCTTGGACTCGTCTTCTTCCTTCTCCTTCTCCTCCTCGTCTTCGCTCTCCTCTAAACAATTCGTCGGGATTTCAACGCGCGCTCAAACATGCAGGTTTACTTAACCTCGATCTTACCCAGGTATCCACCAGACATCTGCTTCTTGGCCTCCTCGCTCTCCTTGTGCAACATCGTACCGGGGACGTTCAGGATGCTGACGATGTTCGCTGGGTCCGGCACCTTGACGAAGTCCTTGTACTTGTACGACCATTGCACCAGGTTGTCGGGCACCCTTGGATTCTGCGTCGTCAGCACTCTGGCTATCTCCTCGTTCAGCTCCTGCGAGATTATGCCATTGTTTACTCATCGCCGTTCGGTATAGTTATATCACGCGTACGTACGGCTTCCGAGAGTATGAGTTGATCGTCCGGTCTCAAAAGGACCTTTCCCCGCATCCAGTCCATGTCTCCTCCCAGGTCGAGTCTGGATGTTCGACTCCTCGAGAGGCTCAGCTAGTGATTTTAAACAAGATTCCATAACTATCTATCGAGCTTTAATTCTCCAAAACTGATATGTACGAAAAGAAGATATACCTCCGATGTCTTGGAGGACTGCCTCTTAGCCATGGACGGCGGCATCGCGATCGTTTGTCAGCTGGTTTACTCCTCGAAATCACGGCACAACATATTCTCTCTTTACGAGAGCCCCAACCGCGAGGTTAACAATCCCGCACGAGGTGAGCGCAGGTCAGTTGCCATGAGACGACTACTTCGTGAATCAACAATCAACCGCCAAGTGCTACTCGTCGAATTCGAAATTTCGCTGGATAAAGCTTCCTCCTCGTAGTCATGACGACTCGACGCGCAGACTCGCTGCTCGTTCGAATGCGCAGGAGTCGCTACGCGCAGCCCCGCTGCTCATGGAGGTTATTCCCGATGCTTAGTTCACGTCGGAGCTCGGTGTCAAACTCTCCGAGCTTTCGATGCCAGTTTTCATCGTTTTCCTCCATCATCAGACCAGTTGATACATCTTATATTTGGAGCATGGATACCTGTGGAACTCGCTCTTCTCACTTCCCTGACTCGCTTGACACCGTCGACTAACGCAAGTACATTGTTGCTCGATAAATAAACATTGTTTATACCAATTCACATCGAAATTTTTCAACGCAGGCCTCTCCGGTAACAGCACAGCGGAGACGAATAAAAACACAGGTATTTTCATCAGCCGCTCGATCGCGAGCGCGTATAATATATCCTCTGGAAAAATCAATAGCGGCTCGGCCAATGCTGGCGGCGACTCGGAGCCAACAAGTTGCATGGAAAGGAGCTTCCGTCGATTGAACAATTCCACGCCTTGCCGAAGACGGATAATGACAAGAGTGTAATATGGAGGACAGCGGGATCGACAGCGACCCGAAAACCAACACGCGTCTCGAGGAGGAGAATGTCTTCGCGGTGAGTCGATCTTTACATATACCCGTTATTCCGTCGCTGAATAATAATTAATCGCGGGTTTGCTTTAGGGGAGCGACAGCAGCTGTAGCAGCGGTAACAATCAGCCTCAGCCGACGAGGTCTACCACCAAGCAGCTGCAGAAGAAACTAGGTATAATTACGTCGGCTTATCGATCTCGATGTAAAGATATAATCAAGCGCCGATGTATTTTTACTTTCCAGAGGCGAGAATAGAGCAGGCCAAGAGGATACAGCGCAATTCCGAGTATACCAAGCTGCCGGACAACGAGCCGGACAGCTGTGCCAGTAGCAACAACACGGCGTTGATTCCGATACAGCGACTGCCCATACCGCAGAAGAGGAAAAAGCACAATACGCTCATCGAGTTCTGGCACAGCGACAGCGAGAGGTATACAGCGTAATTGGAATGAAATTCTCGCTGAATGGAGCCTGACGATCTTTTTCGCTTTTTTTTTTTTTTTTTGTTCAGCGAGGACGAAATGACGCTCTTCCCGACTGCGCGAGAGAAAAACGCGAAACACAAGCAGGACCTCACCGACACGTTCAGCATCGAGGAGCTGAGCGAGGGCAGCGAGGACTCACTGCACCTCGGCGCGGCTCCGGAAATCCACCCGCACACTCGGACCTACATGCCCGCGGGATGTTTCTCCTGTCACTGTCACATAATCTAAGTCTACCGCGTTGAATGTACTCGAGTCTTTTGTTCTCCCCGCGATGAAGCGCAGGCGTGAGGTTTATTGTAAATATATATTTTCTTAAAGTTTCGTCACGAGCTACAAATGGATTATACTTGTACAAAACACGGAGGCGTGTGTCATCGCGAATACACGCACACATGCGCATACAGTTTATTTTTGTTACAGTGGCCAATGACTTTCTCGAAATAGATGTGCAATTATATTATTTTGTAACATGAACATCCGAACGATGAAATATATTATGATATACAAGGAATATTCAGCTCTCGAGTTAATTTAGCGCTAATCCTTATCTTGTTTTTGAAACATTCGTACCGCGCGCCTCGCGATTTAAAATTCAAAGCAGCCCCCATCCGAGGGAAGCTGCGAGATT
Organism: Trichomalopsis sarcophagae; assembly: GCA_024372645.1. Classification (NCBI taxonomy): domain Eukaryota; kingdom Metazoa; phylum Arthropoda; class Insecta; order Hymenoptera; family Pteromalidae; genus Trichomalopsis; species Trichomalopsis sarcophagae. The sequence continues at coordinate 1,112,453 of QLSS01000006.1, forward strand.
CTTCATTAACTCGCAAACCTGCTGCTGTTCTCTTTTTCTCCTCATTTGTCACTCTCGCGCAGTGTATCAACGAGAATACTCCCTGTATTTTTAGCGTCGGAGCGTGAATTGTTTAAATTTCTCCAAAGCGAAAATTGTCAGCAAAATCAGCAAAAGAAACACGGCGAGTATTGTTATTTTCCCTTTTCGCGCAAGCAGTCAGCGTCACGTCTCCGCAAGAAATCCGCTCACTCTGTTTGCCGAGCGAAAGTTTTAATTAAAAAAATTGCGCGAGCATCGGAGAAGCTCGCTGGCGTGTATTGTAGAAAAGCTCCGAAAAACTCTCTCTCTCTCTCTCGGCTACAGTCCTTGCCGCGTCGACTCCAGTGCCTATACAGAGAGTCGAGAATATAGGAGGAGGGGATGCAGGTGGCGAGGGGGGTAGGTTCTCTCGTCGGTGGGCGGCGCGCGCGCGGTTTATGGCTGTGCCGTGCGTAAAAGACAGTCCGGCCAGGCAGTATCAGTCAGTGCGAGGCCGGCTGCCAGCCGCCCAACAACGAGCTCTGGGCTACCACCCCCGAGAGTCGAGTCCAGAGAGAGAGAGAGAGAGAGAGAGAGAGAGAGAGAGAGAGATAAAGATCTGCGCAACCCCAGGGACGGACAGGCTATTTCTCGCCGTCGTCGTGTTATACGCGGTGCTGTGGACTTTTGTTATACCTTCGGACTCTCACAGAGACACACAGGGACGATACAGGGTATACAACGCGTCGAGTGATTGATGGCTCGCAGACGATCATCGAGTCGTTGCAGCAGCAGAAGACAGTGCATCGTCGGGCCGAGCTCGTGTCTTATCGGCGAATCTGTGCAGCAAGGGTATGACGAGCGGTATCTGGCGTCGCGATAGGTCGATTGATTAATCGCCGCTGAGAGAAAAGCCGAGCTCGGTGTGTGTGTGTGTGTGTGTGTGTGTGTCCACTCGCGGTCGAATGCCTCTCGCGGATGATGCAGCAGCCGCCGCAGTGGACGAGCTCGCTCAGTCGAAGCAGGAGCAGGAGCAGTGTCCCCTCGTCGAGGCAGTCGCTGGTCAGTAGTGCTAACCGGCCTAGGAAAGCTGCCGCGAGTCCTCGTCTGCTGCTGCTTGCGCTAGTCAAGCCAGCCCGCGGATCGAAGGAGCAGCTCCAGCAGCACGGAAGAGCAGCGCCGTGCCGCGCTCGGTCCCTAGGACGATGCTGATCGAAGGTACCGTCCCCCGATCCTCGAGATTTTTACTTCTTCTCTCCTCGTTCTCGCGATCCTCGAGCTTCGCGCGCTGCATCGGGCTGACGTAGCGCCAGCCTCGGAAGGGAGGGGGACACATACACGGGATCGTTACGTAATCAGTACCGAGCGAGCGAGCGAGCCAGTGAAAACGTGCTGTTTATCCGAAGAAGGTTATGCATCGTCTGACCAATGCCGCGCAGCACTACTGCGGATACGCTCTCTCGCTTGATTGATCGAGAGAGCGCGGCCGCTGATCTCTCCTTTAGCGCGAGATAAATGTCACTTTTTTTCCTCTGTTCGTAAGAGGCAATTTCCGACGAGCTGCGTTTCGCAGACAACGTTAGCTTTTTGCCGATATCGATAGCTCCTCTAATTGTTTCGATATGTAGAGAGCGAGAGAGTCGAGGCCTTTTTCGACAAGCGCGCATTGGCTTTGCAACGACGAGATCAGGGACGGCGCTCGTTAGTTCTTTTCTCAGGTTTTTTTTTTTTCTTTCTCTCCGCTATCGAAGCGGATCCCGCGCGAGGCTGAGACAATCGCATTAAAATCGCGAGAACGAATCGAGAGAGAGAGAGAGAGAGCTGCGTGTTTGCTCTCTACCAGTAGTCTGCCGCCGAAAAAAGAGGTTAAGGCCTTTTCGAGTCTCGCCCGCGCAAATCCAGAGAGGAGGACTGGCCGGTTAACCTTTTAAGCAAACTGCTCTCTCTCTCTCTCTTGAACGACGAGTGCAGGGCCTTTTTTCTCGAGCTCTCCCGGCCCAAGGCTAAAGTTTCGCTCTCGGAGAGAAAAATCGATGCGGGGGACGTTCGCGCGCGCAAACAACGCGTATACGTCGCCGCCGAATCGAAGTTTTGAGAGAGAGAGAGATGTGAAAAATCGCATTAGAAATTTGAGCCAGTTCATCCGATAAGTAAGTTCCGGATCCAATTTACCCAGTCTATTACGTAGTTGGCTATTGTTCGAAGCGCGCGTGGACTCTTTTCGTATACACACGAGCTTATAAGCGTCGTTACCCTTTCTCCGTATATCAGCCCGGCATTAATCATATGTATATACACACGCGCCCATCAAAGCGTGTAAACGTCCCCTTCCTCTCTCTCTCTCTCTCTCTCTCTGCACACACGCGGAGACACGCACTCTTCTTTCCCCCCTGTGGGTCGAGCCGCTAAGTAGCTGCATTACAACTTTTTTCCTCGAGACTCGTTCCGGTCGAAAGATTGAGATACGCGGTGAGCCCCTCGAGGTTACAGATGTCACTCCGACGCGTGTGTGCTGCTCTCTCCACTTGACGAGCGGATTTATCGATCTCGCTCGCCGATTAGCGGCTCCTATACTCGGGGGTCAACCGGAAGTGGCTCCCGCCTTCTTATATCGACGCTTTCTTCCCTTACACCCTCCTCGCGTTTACGATTGACTCTCTTCGTCACGTCGTCGGTGTCGGATGATTAATCGCCGTCGAGGCTCTATAATTATAGAGGACGAGCGCAGCCTCGATCAGAGGAGAGGATGCCTCTCTCTCTCTCTCTCCGTCATCATTCAATCATACACGCGATATCATGCTAATCCGGCTGTTTGCGCCGCTGTGTGTGTGTGTGTGTGTGTGTAGGGCCCTTTTTCTCGCTCAACGTCGGCCGTGAGGAGAGAAATAGCGCTGATCTATAGAGAGCCGTGTAATTATTTTTATAGCGAGTATATCGAACGAGAAAACTAGGCCAGTATCGCGGCGTCTAATTCTCGAACGATCGCGTACATTTCGCGATATTCGAATCCGGCGATAAAGAGTCCCTGTATACGGGCCGCTGAAATAAAGAGCCTAATTTGTATTCGTTATACCAATGGTTTGCGTTTGTTACACACGTTCCCATTTCGTACTCGTCGCATAAATTCATTTTTCGTCAACAAGCGATCGATCCATCGCATCCGAACAGGTCTCGCCGAGGCGCATGTTGGCCTAATGCCATATTCGCGTCAGCTGGCTGAATAGCGGAACCTGTCTCTCGCTCTATACATACGGACGGCCGACGCGACGGAAATATTGCGTAGCGCTGCGGAATAACGCGCCCGCGTCTACTGTGCTGACGTGCGCTGCTGTACTGCGATCTTTCTTTCCTCCTGAATGTTGTACAGTGTTTAACCGTATCTTTTGAGCGATGCTCCTCCGCGCGTATACAGTAGCAGTATAGGTGTATAGGCATCTATATACATAAATACCTCCGATACTGCATTCGCTGCGTCGCGTCTCGTGGAGAGGGATCAATACGCTGACATGTAGCATCGCTGCAGTTTGATACAGCTGGCTTAATCCCGGGCTAGCTAGGTGTGTGCCAAATATTACATCGCGTTCTTGATTTAAATATATTTAAGCGCTTTTTAAACAAAACAGCGGTACGAGAATAATTAACGATCGGTTATGGGAAGGGAGGAGAAAGTTTCGCAGCTGTAGGGTTGAATAAGACGGAAAGCCGTGTGATATTAACGCCAGCTTCGCGCGATTCTCTGTTCCAGACGCGGAGCGCCCTTCCCCGATCCTGGCTATCCCGCAGCCCAGCGCCCGGAAAAGCGCCGGCTCGCCCCACCAACGAGAGCAACATCAGCAAGAGGAACAACAGCGGCCTTATCGTCTTCTCGCTTCTCGTCATCGTCGTCACCACGAGCATCTTCCGTACCCGTGTCCTCGAAGTCGCCGGCAGCGGCTGGCCGTCCAGCAACGTTGCCGCAAGCAGAGCTAGTGCAGCAACAGCAGCAACAGCAGCAACAGCAGCAGCAGCAGCAGCAGCAGCAGTTAAAGGAGCAGAGCAGAGCAGCAGCAGCGGTAGTAGTCTCTGCGAGAGTTCGCGCTCCCCCCTGTCTGCCTGAGCCTGACCCCCTGGCGACAGGGGTCCGGTGAGGAGCGGCCGGGTGACGAGGCGCGTTCGAGCTCCACAGCAGCAGGGTGGGTGCCGGGGCGGCCGGGGCGCGGCTCGCCCGTCGGCTCGCTCGGAGACTAGCGCGACACCTAGCCTCGGCCTACCGACACCGGGACCAGCAGCGCCGGGCCGTCCAGCTTAGACGCATCGCTGGCGGAGGCCTCGTCGTCCTGGCTACCTCCGGGACCACGGCAGCCAGTAACGGCAGCGGCGTGGCGGCGGCGGCTCCTACGGCGGCCGCTCAACTAGCAGCCGAGGCGGGGGAACACCAGCAGCAGCACCACCACCACCACCACCAGTACCAGTCATTCAGTCCACTCCAGCAGCAGCAGATCGCTGCTTCGATCGCGCTACAACGGCAGCAGCTACAGTTACCGCTCCAGCAACAAGTGAGCCCAGCTTCGCTGACTGCCCCCGCCCAGCAGCAGCAGCAGCAGCAGCAACAGCAGCGACGAGCCAGCCCGCCGCGGGACGGCGGTGCCGGCGACAGTGGCGCCACCTGGAGCAGCCACGGCTCGAGCAGTCGCTACCGAGATAGGACCTTATCCATGAGGAGCCTCCACCGACGTGTCTCTCATCCGTGAGTACAGACCTCGTTCTCTATACCTAGTCATACCTAGTCATACCTAGTCTACTCGTAGTCAGCCGCGCTGATCTTGAGCCGATCTCGAGCACCATCCTTGAGCGCGGGTGCACGCAAGCTCGCACCCCGCAGGGGCGGTTATCCAGATACCGATCTCAGGCACGCTGTACTGCGAGCCAGGTCAAATCCATACGAAACAGTCGTACATACTCCCCCAACCTATCCATAAAAGTCCGAGCTGCAAACAGTTATATATATATATATATATATATATATATATATATATATACGATGATACAGTTAATATCGAAAATGAGCTCCGAAGGAGGCTAATTGAAAAAGCAGCTTTGAATCTCGAATTTAACGCGCGAGCTAATTGCCATGATAGATGCCGTGCGTGCGGCTCTCGGCCGATCAATTAACGCCCGGTATACATGATATAACGCAAAGGATTTTTAGCTCCCTTTCTTCCTCCAACTTTTGTCTTTGATCAGCGCGCTTCTAAGCGAGTTTTCGCTCTGTAATTAAAAAAAAAGGCAGAGCTGCGGAGAAAGAGGGACTTTTGACGCGTCCTACTTCGATCTGGTTTTACACTTTTAATTTGGTCCGCGCCGGGGTTCGCGAGCACTTCAAAGCGAAAAAAACTAGAGGAGAGACTGTGTGTTAGTGCCCGACTAATGTTTTTCGTTGAAATTTCGCTCGTTATCGTTATCGCTCGGAACGATTGTTTATATTAAAAAGGGGCAAAAAGAAAAAAAAAAAAACGCTCGATGATGTACCTCCAGCAAACGCGCTCCACATACACACGTGCACGTATAACCTCCTCTTTACGACTCTGCCCCCCGCAGTCCGTAAGGGCTTTTCCGCGGCTGTCCCTCGAAGCTGTTGGCTCGTCGCAAGCAGCAAGAGGCGAGATAAAGCGGAATATACACGGCTATGTACAAGAGTGAAAGATAAAAGTGTAAGGAGAAAGTTTACGCGCTGCTGGCCGACAGTGAGAGAGAAAGAGCCAGCGGATAGACTGATGGATCTTTTACATCGCGCGACGAATGTCTTACCAACTTCTTCTTCTTCTTCTTCTTCTTCTTCTTCTTCTTTTTCGGCACTTGCTTCTCCCCTCTTCAAAAGAGTACGTCTTTTTTGTTTTTCGTTATTTTTCAACGCCACGGATCGATCGTTGTATTTTATGCGGCCAAAAACTAGTTGCCGGGCTCTTTGTGCCGCTCGAGCTCGCGGTTACGCTGACGGCCAGCTCGAATTATCCCGACGCCGTAAGTTTGCGCGCTGAACTTTCAGCAGCTCGAGGATTTAACAGAGCTGCGGCGTATTTCGAATTCAGCGCTCATCGGCCGTATGGATGCAAATTCGGTCAGGTAGGTATATATAATTCGGAGAGTCGGTCCCTTGCCGGCGAGTTTTTCCCTCGTTAACTTTTTACGCTTCCGCGCTGCGCACTTTTCACGTTTTATCGTCGTCCAGCGACACGATAAATCGCGCTCTGCGCCGACCCCCGCCTTTATCAAAAGCATAACTACTTTTTTTTTTTTTTTTTTTTTCTTTGCCTCCCCGCACAGCGGTGAACCGGCAGTTAGTTCGCATTCATGCAAGCACGGCTGTTTTTATTTTTACAAAGAGTGTCGGCTGCAACCGGTAGCTCTGCGCTTGAAACGCATGTAATAGCGCGGTTAATTCACGGGTTTCAGCTCCGCTGCGGTATATCGCGTGCGTCGGAGCTGAGCTTTTTTTTTCTCTCGACGCCGCTCTCGGCTCTATTGAAATCCGAGCGGATGTTGTTTATCGCGAAGCGCGCGAGCTTCTAATTATGCGAAAGATGAAACCGGCTTGATTTGGAAAAAAACATTGGTACAGCAGCAGCCGGTACAGAGAGAGAGAGAGAGAGAGAGACTACTCGCGCGCGCAGAAATATCTAAGGACTGGAATCTCGGGCTTGCCCTTGTGCCGAACTCGCGCGGCGAAATCAGGTCAATGGAAGAGCGAGAGCTCGCGAGCCGCCTCCTACTCCACCTCCTGCTCTTTTCGATCATGCCGCAAAGTTTTCAGGTCGATTATTTCGTAGCTTTGGGCGCCGCCAACTTCCACCCCAGCTCTCGAGCGAATCTTTAACTACGTTCGCCTCTCGTGCGCTACCGCGTGGCTCTGCGGGCCCTTGGGACCAGCTCTTTTTTTCTCTCCCTCGATGATTTCTCATAATTTTTCCGTGCTACGTCGTCGTCGTCCAACAATATCGAGGCGCGTCGGAAAAGCTCGGGCTTTGAATGCGCGCAAAGCTCCGCTATGCACGCCCTTAACGAACAAAGCCGTGAGGGAGAGATATAGATCCCCGACACATAGAAAAAGCGGAGAACAATCGGCGAAAGGTCGAAGATGAGCAGCAGCGGCAGGGTCTCAGGGTCGCGCGGGCCCCGGGCGCCATTTTTTTTTTTTTTTTTGTTTTTTCTCGTTTTTTCTCCCTCTCGCACACGCCGACGGTATATCTACACTCGAGAGGCTTTTGTCCGCCGCGCGACGGCCCGTTTTTTCCATCTTTTTGTTTCGACGAAATCAATCAGATCTACCGAACGTTGCCAGCTGTAGCATCCTTAAACTGCGATTGTTCTTTGGTCTTTTTGTTAGCGGAGCTTTTGTCGCTTTTATTTTCTCTCGGAGGTGCAGCGGTCATGTTGGGCTGCATAATTCGCCCATGTGTGTGTGTGTGTGTGTGTATCTCGCTTTCTTTCGACTGGCCTAACCCAAGGCTGGGAGATACTTACCTGTACTACTGAAATTCTGCGGGCGCCAATGCCATTGTTTGGCTCGACTCGCGATGTCGAGGCTAAATTTTTTGTTCGCTCTCGCATTGACGAGAAGTATTCTAAAATTTTCTCTCTGCTCTTATATTTTACGCTCTTCAGAGAGACAAGCCGCAAGCTCAAAATCTCGACGATTACGTTTCCATCTCATCCGCGCGCGTAATTTTCAATATCGCTCGACGAAGCTGAGAGAGGAAAAACTGTACGTACACACACACACACACTCGCGAGATTTTCAAACTTTATGAAATATTCGCCGTTGCGCAAGTCGTCGCGAATAAGTATCAATTCGCTCGGCTATTACGTAAGCGGGGTATGAAACTTTCTCGTGGCCGGAACGTTAAAATTCTAAATGATTCGCGATCAATCGGAGCCTCGAGGGTTACGTAATTTTTTCCAAAGTACACACAGTCGAGAATAGAGTCGTTTAAACGCAAAAATCAGTATGCACGATTTCAACGTTGGATTCGCGATTGAGCAGATAAAGCACGCGGCGTGCAGTACCTCTGACCGCACTTTTTTTGCTCGCGGCGCTGGTGGTTTCGTCTCGCTTTGGAGAGATCTCTTTTTTGCTTCTCTTACTGCCTAATTCGATATGTGGGACGCGCGCAGGATTTTCGGGCTCAAATTAAATAAACAAATATTATTGATTTTCCGATGCGGTGTCGTGGTATATAGGCTTAGTCCGCCTACTTTTGGCAGCTACTTTTGGACTCTCCAGGGCCTGTGCCAGCTCTCTATACGCCCTCGTTCCGGGATTTGTCGAGCGTCAATTTTGATTATTTGTTAGATTTGTTGATACGATTTTCCTTCGAAACCTCGACAATGCTATAGTAACGACCCCCGTGTAGTATTTCTCTCCAGAGCTTTGGATATACTCCGAGCGCGCAGGTGTTCACTGATGAGAAAGATTGATCGATAGCGTTATTGAAAAGAAGAATAACAAATAATACATAAAAGCGGAGGCGCGCAGACGAGTCGCAAGAACTGATTTCTCAAGGGTCAATGGTCGAGGAATGCGGCTATAGGAGGCACGAAGCGGCAACACGACAGGAAAATGCAGCGCAGCAGAGCCTCAGATCTCGTCTCCCTCTCGTGGGGAGGCAATTTATGGGCATTGGCTCCCTTGCTTGTTTTCCTCGACTTTCCCTCTCTCTCTCTCTCTCTCTCACTCTCGGCTCTGCGAATAAAGAAAGTTTACGGCTGTTTGGCTTGACGTAGGGCTGGATAGAGGCAAAGTCGGCTCGAAATACCGATTTAATATCTATCTGTATATATTTTTCAACCACTAACCTACGTGGGCTTAAATATGACGGAAAAATACGCGAAAATAGGTATATAAGGCTAAAACTTTAGGCCGAACCGGATGCCGTAAATCGCTTATATAATTTCAGCAAGTTCAGCTGTATTTTCTATTAGCTCTAAGCGAGTGCAGGCGTATAAATATAGCTCGACGGTAATTGGCAAAGAGAAGTGGAAAAGCCGAGAGAAAAAAAGCTCGCGAGTCGCTTTGTGGAAACACTCAAAGTTAAGCGCTCGCCGCGTCGGAGAAGCTTCACGCGTCGCGCTCGAGAAGTGTCGCGTGTCTACCTTCTTTCCATCCAGTTTCAGGGGCTCTTTTCGCCCTCCGCTTAGATAGCTCGAGTAGCGCACGTAGGTATACACCTGCAATGCGGCTGGAAATCAGCGGCTAATGGAGCTTATATACCCGGACATCGCGATAACCCAAGCCGCTTGACAATTATTTGTATTTAAAGCGGTGTGTAATCAGCTCTCTCTCTCTCTCTCTCTCTGCAAATTTGATTGTATGTAGGGCGTGTAATTATGCAATAGACTCACGTGTAAATGCGCCGGTTAATGCGCGCGGGGAGGCCTCCTTGGAATTGAATTATAGCGCCTTTTCTATCTCGGTCTCTCTGCTTTGTGTATAGGGGAGAAAATTCCCTTTTTACACAGAGACGTAAAAGCGTCGGTCGAGTAACTCGTTAAAAAAGCGAGCGATCAATTTTCATATAAAAGAAGAGAGGAAGAGAAAAAGAAAGCAGCACCTCGAAATCGCCTCCCCCCCCCCCAGTTCTCTCTATTTTTCATTCGGTGTCGCGGCTAACAGCTGCCGTGTCATGGAAACGACGTCACGCGAACGTGCGTGCGATTAGTCATCAGAACGCGAATTTATTATGGCCGATTGATTTCCTTTGATTTTCTTCGCTCCTCGTTTACATCCGCCTACGCTCCCGTGTTTTTGTTTTTTACTCTGCTGCAACAGCTCCGCAGAGAGCCGGCAAACAAATTAAAACCCTTCGGCGAGCTCTCGATCGCGTATATAACTTCTGGCATTTTCCTAAACTCCCCGAAAATTAAAGTGCCTCTCTCCGGCGCGCGCAATAAATCTCACGGCTCGTTGTCCCCTTTCAATCGACTAATTGAATACTCGCGCGCAAACACATCCGTACGTAGAGTCGTCGTCGTGCGGGGGTGTGGACTAGGGGGGGAGAGGATGAAATTGTCCGGCGCAAATCCGCAAACTCGCGAACAACGCGGCGGCGCGCTGGACGAGAGGAGGCAGACAAATGCGGCAAGTTTCTCAATATCCTGGAAAACTACTGCCAGCTGGAGGGACATGCATGAGAGGATCAGTCGACAAATGAGACGTTGTTATGAGAGAGATGCGCGCGTTGCGTTGCTGTCTCTCCTCGCTGATGCGCTCTGGTGCATGTATTTTTTTACCATTAGGCAATTAAATTGCCCGCACCGAAGGCAGGGAAGCTGTTTCATCAGCTAAGAAGCGTCGAACGTTGCAATACTATACAGCCTTCATAACAGATCGTATAGCTGATGTATAAGATATGTAACAGGGACAGTAGACGCGTCGCAATTCAAGCGCGTGCGTAGGAAAGCAGGTTACGGGGGAACGTGTGGTGTATCAGAAATTTCAATTATCCACGTCATTAAGCGATGCCCACGATAGAGCTTCTTACGAAAACGAGGGGACAGAGGGACTATTTAACAGATTCATTCGGCTAGAGGCGAATAGAGAGGAGCTGCGATCTTTCTCGCGATTCGCAACTTTAATTGAGTTGTGAGTCATCGACAAAGGACGTTCGGTTATTACGGAATTAATTAGTTCGGCGAAACTCGCGAGCGATCGTTATACAATCGAACTGCAGCCGATTAATAGCATTAAATTTAATTCTTCCTCTCTCGCGCTGGGAAAGCCGGAAATTCGGCATATCAATTTCTCGCTCGGCAGTATAGCTCCGGGACACACTCAATAAATGCCAGCGTCAGTTCTCTCTAGCTATGCGGCTGCAATAACGATTCCTACTGTGTGCTCTATATAGCAATAGGCGAAATCCTTTATTGCAGGCTATACAGCAACGCCCAGACGTTAGTATAACGGCGGCAGCAGCAGCAGCAGCAGCGACGAAAGTACACGAAATGAAAAGCAAGCTCCAGAGGTCTGCTATTTACCGGAAGTTTACTCTCAGCTCTGTATGCGCAGGAGAGAGGATTATTCGAAGTGGAAAAAGACGGCAATTTCGGTTCTCTTCGCACCTGTGGCTTCTTATTCTCTCGATATGCGTATCGTTAATTATCAAAGGACGTCGAAACCCGAGCCAAGACGTTAACAATGCATTATACCGAGTCCTCGAAATAACGTCGTTATTCCGATAAATTACCCTCGGGGCACACACACACAGCGCGAGAGGAGAAGAAGTAGGAATGTGTATATAAGGCTGCGATACAAAGCGCGCGCTCGAGCTTTCTTGAAAAATTTTAAAGCATCAGAGAGGGAGAGAGCGAAGCGGTCTTGAAGAAACACCGCTCGCGCGCGCGCGCGCTTTTACGAACAAAGCGTGGCTGTAGAAAAGCGCAAGCATCGCTCGGGGGGGAACGAGAAACGAGCGTCTTTCATTCGGCGGAAGAGTGCATATACGAGAGAAGTTTCAATGAATAAGACAGACTCGCGGATGAGAGGCTTTTTTCCCCTCTGCGCTGATTTCGCACATGTGTATTATATACTTGTTGAGTACTTTCGCTCGCGACGATGGGACTAATTATCGCAGCTTCTGCAGCCGAGTATATATTGATATTTCACGAGGTGGAACGATTCGGCTTTGGCAAATATTTTCCATTGTGCATCGCAGCCCTTCGGCGAATAACGGAGGAAAAAAAAAGCCGAGAACAATGCTGGGCCGATGCGATGCTAAAGCAGCACTTTATAACGGCGCCGACGCGAGATGCTCCCCTTTTCGCTGCTTTTTTCTCTCTCTCTCTCTCGTGCGATTGTACCTATCAAAAGATGACTGTTTATATCGCGCGCTGCCTTTGTGCTGATTTTTGCCTGAAGGAGGAAGCCTTGCGCGCAGTGTGATAAAACGGAAAAAAAAGTACCCTTAGGAGCTGGAGAGAACTCGCGCTCTGCATCTAATTGAGATATGCTTCCTTGTCTTTGTGATTTTTTTTTTCCCTGTGTATACAAAGACACGAGGCGCACTTATCGATCGCGCGCGATTCCCTTATGCGCTTGTATCGCGGCTCCTTTCTTTACGAAAGTTTTATCGATCCTCTACGCGACTGCCTCGCAATTGAAATGTCTCTTTATTCATCTATACGGAGCGATTCCAGATTTTTAATAGTCGAGACTGTATCGCGCAATCAAAAGCCTGCGATGTAATTAATCATTTTGGAGCCAGGCGGAATTAAATACCCGGACAGTGGCCGCTGTGAAAAGAGAAAAAAAAAAGCGGATAAAAATACAGTCCAGGCGGAGTAGATCGCGGAGAGATGAGTTTTCAAGGCGCGCGCGAGAGAGGACGAAGATAAATGGTGCGTCGTCGTCGTCGTCGTCGCTGTTACGCGGAGAGGAAAGGCCGACGACCCGATATCGCCGAAGAAATTAGCTTTTCTGCCCCGTATAAAGGAACTCCTCGCTGAAATATCATACAGTAGTACGAAAATTCGAGTCTCGCGAGCAGCAGCCACTCGAGATAGCGGCGCTGGGCTGTTCGTTTAATGAGCCAGTCCAGCCTGCACCCACGCACACGTGGGAGAAGACGGTACGAATACAGGTGTAGCGGTGGCGCTGTTGATGGACGTATCTTTAAAGATAGCGAGATAGAGCGCTCCTCTGCTCTTTCCCGAACTGGAACTAGGCGGCATTCTGTATAACTAGGCCTTACAAAATCGAGCGGACAACAATCGATAACCGACCCATATTGTACCTACCTCGCACGCTTTCCTTTACGAGTCTCTGGTTTATCTCTCCGCGCGACTCTTCGCGCTTACGAAAATAGACGCAGACGAGAAAAAGTCTCAAAGCCGCGGATGGCTGAAAAGATCGGCACTTCCCTTTCCGTTCGCGCATGCGTTCTCACCTCCCACGGCCGGTAGTAGTATAGTAGTCTAGCCCTTGAAGAAGCCGAGAAGTAGAAGGAGGAGGAGAACGGACACGGCGCGGCACGGCTTCGGGCACGGATTTAAGAATTCGCTGAATGGTCGCGGCCCTGAAGCCGATTAAAATCGACGACGACCTAGATCTAGCAGCTCCTGCCATTGTAAACAGGCCGGGCGAACGTTTTTTTCGACTCGAGTGGCCGCCCCTTTGAAGAGCCTACGGAGCAGCAGCTGCCGGAGGAAGGAAGGAAGACGACGACGCTCGTATCGCAGCCATCTATATGCTTCTTCTCTTTCGTTTTTAGCAGCCAGGTGCGATGCTGCACACACGACCGAGACCTGCTCTGCCAGCTCGCAGCCTTCTCGAGGACCCTTGAACCGACGTCTCTCTCTCTCTCTCACTTTCTATACGTGTGAGACAGAGCGAGAGAGTTTTAACCTACATATTATATGCCGGCGCCCTCGTACACCTGCGTGCGTTACGGCGCTGGGAGCTTTTTTGAGCTTGCGCTTCGAATTAACGTTGTCTTACCCCCTCGGTAATAGCTGCTCGACAAATCATAACGATGTATTGTATTAAGGCTGTTGAAGCTGGCTGTGGGTAGTGGAGAGTTAAATTTTGATAGATCTATGCCTATTTCTATCCTGCTGAATGAAAAACTGATTCTATTGTTGTTGTGTTGTTGTTAGGGGTTGGACGTTATAACACACGCGGTATCCGGCCCAATCATCATCGCGGACTAAGCAGTAGGGTACATTTCAAATTTTCTTTTTTTTCTTGATTCATTAAACTTTTTTCCTTCCTATATCTACTGTATACAATCGCATTTATATCTTGCTCTTGTACTCTTCACTTTTTCATTTTTTAAATTTGACTGATCTCTCTTTAGCATTGCCTGCCTTTTCATATTCTTCTTTTACAATAGTCTCACACGATAATTCTCTCTTTTATTGTATCATTATAATTCGCTCTATATTCACGCTCTATAGCTTCTTGTAAATCTTTTGTCAACTTATATTGAGCTCGTTATTTCACCGCTATACCACAATGTTTTTTCGAAAAAAAAAAAATAATCCCATTTCTCAGCGTAATTTTTATTTGTTTATAAGAGGTGGGATTTTTATGATTGATCGTACGATCGTTCAGGTGAGTTGGTCGAGTAGTTTTTATTGATTTATTGCCAATTAGCGTCTTTTACACATTTATACATTTTGTTTTTGTTAATATACGATTATATATCTGTATTCTGGATATCAATTTGTTCTGCATGTTTCTGCATTATTTATGCTTTGAATAAGCACGAATTTTTTATGGAAAATAATAACGAGCTATCTTGATTTTAAAAACGCAATATGCGAGAGTTATTTCGAGTCGGTGCTTTTTCGAATATGTTTTTTCTCGGAAATCCGTTGGCATTAGAATTTTAGTTTAATTTTAATACAAGACGTGTTACAACATCAAACTTTAAAACTGACCCTTTTAATTAATAAATCACGTCAACGACTATTTTAGTTGGTTGTACTCCTACGTTCAAACCGTTGACAGTTTATTAATAAACAAAGTATATTCACTCATAATGGAACGATGTAAATTGACTTTTTATCAATCAGTCCCTTTGAAACCTCCCTTTGACGTTGGAAAGTGAGTAGCGATTCCAGAAATTTCGATTAAACGTAAATATTAATATAGAGTTTATAAATAATATACGTTATTCACAGAAAAAGTGTGGCTGTAGCATAATATTTCCATAGCTATTTTTAACTTTACAAATCTCCGTAGTTATGAATTTTGAGAAAATATCAGTGTCGTTTTACTTTTATCTCTCTATGCAATATAAAATGACTAGAATTTTCAGCAAAAAATTCATCGATCTCATAACGTCAACGACGGCATAAGAGCATTAGAGAAAAGCCAAAGCCCGTCGATGGGAGAGATTAAACGGCGAAAATTGCCCGTTCGCATTATCGCAGGTGACTTGATTAAAAGATCGGTCAAGCTTTAAGAAAGCTCGCCCGGCAATCTCTCTCTCTCTCTCTCTCTCTCTCTCTCTCTCTCTCTCTCTCTCCGGCGGGCGACGGACGTCGCTCCTCTTTTATACGCGACCCCTATATTTATTCTCCAAAGTGTCTCGTATATCCGCCAGAAGGAATGACTAATTCGAAAGATCAAAGTGATTTTCCGACACATCGAGTGCCGACGATTTAATTTCAAAACTATAATGCCTAAGCTTCATTCGCCGGCACGTCTTCCTCTCGAGAATCATTTCGCGCACGAGGTGCGTCAAGGCATCGAGTTTGCAGCGCCCGGTGATTAAAGCGAGATAGACTTTCATGCAGCTCTTTATCGCGCAGAAACGTCGCGCGAAGAGCCTCCCCTCGCGAGTCGAGGAATCTAGATAGATACCAATCGGCACAGATTTTCACTTGAATTTCAATGAAGGAGATTCCAGCTCTCTCTCTCTCTCTCTGCGACGCGCTGACCTTTTGTTTTTGGCCGATTTTTTTTGCCACGCGAGTAACCGAATGAATTTTTATGAACTCTAATGCGCTGGAAGAGAGAGAGAGAGAGAGGAAGCGGGTATAAAAATACACATACGCTTCGCTCTCGTGCATTATAATCTGCATCATCGATATTCATGCACACGCGCACGCACACACAATGGCAAGAACAATTTCCACGTATGATATGCATTCGCGAGCGATTTTCACATCGGATGTACCGCATGCGCGCGTACACAACGAGGGAGAGCAGTGTGTGCGCAGAGTTTGAGCACTGTTTCGATTTCCGCAGTAAAAGAGCTCTACCGCGCGCTGGTTGTTGCTTTTTCAGGGCTCTATCTTCTCGCTTGAAATGCTTCCAGCGCGAGATTTCGACCCCCGTTATATTTTTGATAATACTATCAAAGGCCTTGTTCCGTCGTCGCTGTGATTTTTTTCCTCTTTTTTTTTTTTTTAAAAAAAAAAAAATTCCGCATACTGCAGTTTGAGGCTACTCTGCAGCGCGAAAGTGTGCAAACACGCGGATTTGTGGTTTTTTCGCCACTCGATTCTTGGTACACGTGCGCAAACAAAACCTGTCCATCGCGTTTATTCCGCAGTTGAATTAAAAGTTTGCACAATAAATTTCCTTGACTGACGCTCGCGCGGAGAGCTCTCTTTTGTACGCGCGGAAATTATTTACAATTAATTTCCTCGCGCGCGTAATAATGAAACATTTCTGTCCCGATTACTCGAATTTAATCGCTCGTGCATTTCATTATTGCGCTTGTCTCCTTTTTTTCCTCCGAGATGAATCTCGGCGCAAGACTCCCGGTAAACGATCCTTTGTAGTCGATATTCCATCCGCCACAATGAAACTCTCGCTTCATTTCTCTCCCTTTTGCTCTTTCTCTCTCTCTACCATCTCGCTTTGATGCGATTCTTGTGATCGACGTTGATATCGCCGCGAGTGATGCCATTCATATTATAAAGCTTCGCGTGTCTGCGCCGAGTTTGGCCACATTTTCAGCACTTTTCCGCAGCGCTACTCCAATTACGCTCTCGTGTAAGCGCGCATTTACCGGCGAAAATCGACTCCCATCGACACAATTGCGCCGCGTCATCGTCGTCGTAAAAAGCCGTGTACACAATTAAACGCGCATAATTCGCTTTGTTCGCGCCTATCGCATTATCGGCGTGGTTACTCCGTAGAGCCGAAATAATGTAACGACGGCGTAATTATCGCTCGCGAAAAGCGCGGTAAAATTCCATCAATTATAATCATCCTCTCTTCCTCTCGTTGTGCATAATTGCCACGTGCAAAAAGGCCTCCGATAAGTGTCAACCTCGTAGTCGGCATAATTTGAATAATTTCGCGTCGATCTCTTCGAGTACAGTCCTTCTCGATTAGTTCAACGATTACCGCGGCTAATTACCCTCAGCGCGCATCAATCCGTCATTTATGCTACTTCTCAAAAATCGATCGCAAAAAGCATAATCGTAAGCACACAGCGCAAAAAAACAAAAACAAAAAAATCCGTTTTCCGGCGACTACAGCTGCTAGCGCGGGCTAAACAACTCGAGCGAGCCGAGACTAAATAGCCGTATATGACGAATGGGCGCGGATTAGGATCTCATTGTTTTGCTGCGCGGAGGCTCGTGCGCGGCAGCGACAGCGTGCTATATACCTAGATGCAGCCGCGAGCGCTGCAAAAGTGCCAGTCGGCCAGTAGAAGCGCCGGAGGCGCATAGCCTGTGCACGCGCGCATAAATAATCGCGCGAGGGTTGTTGTATGTATACGTGTATATGTGTGCAGCGGGTCTGCTCGGCCGCGCGGCGATGGCCGGTGATAGTGCACTTTGATAGCGAGCCCCGACTTTTTCCAAACGGCATGGACTTCTGGATCACTTGCTAGTTTATGAGGTGAGCCCTTTTTTCCTTTTTATTTATTTATTTATTTTTTTTTTTTTGACGCGCGGGGGATCGCCAGCCATTCGTCAACGTCGCGAGGGAATCCGTTACAATGGGGAGACGAAATTCCTGGGAGTCGTGGAAAAATCTGACGAGCGCTCGCGATGGAGCCGGAGATAGAGCCTGTTTATGCAAACGTGCGCGTGTAACGCTTGTTGGTTTTTTTTTTAGGAGGCGATGCGAAAAAACTTGTTTTGTCGCTCGGTTATAATTGATTTTTTTTTTTTTGGTCGTTGAGATAATGAGCCGAAGTATTTTCTTTTTTTATCCATCGGTGGCGAAAATATCCGCCCCGGCGCGACGTTTTTTCGGATAGCCGGCCGACAAATCGACTAAGACCGGATTACCATGAGGCTTTCGCTTCCGGGAATGAAAGGGGCCGAGTGATCCAGTCGCGCGAGAGGCTTCAATAAAGTTCCTTTTTCCGAAATAAAAAAACGGTGTGTCGGCGGTACACAAGTCGACCGAATTTGTTGAATAATTTTATTTACGAACCGCTCGACGTTTCAGCTCAAAAATTAGAGGAAAAAAAATCGTAGCTTAAAACGTGCAAATTTGCGCAAGTCACTCGGCTCTAAAAGAGAGAGAGAGAAAGACTAACGACTCCAGCCGGTGTGCCGGTTACGCGCGTATAATCGTCGATTAGAATCCAGGCGGAATTACGCGAAATAATGGGTTCCTTTTTTTAAACCGCACTGTCAAGTGTGAGACATTGTTTTTCCTCCGAACGGTCCCCGTGAGATATTTAGGAATGCCTTAATTACCGGAGAATCGTAATTACGTAATGCCGCGATTATGCAGCGGTAATGTCCCACTTCCGCTTTCGCAATGTGCAGCGTACGCGACAGAGAAATGGTAATATAACAAGCCAGAGCCGTGTGTCCAAGAAGAATACAAGGAGCCAGTGGCGTTATCGACGATTCAGCGCTTCGCACTTATTACCTCCAACTAGACCACTTGACACGGAAGTGCACACACTGGAGCGTAGTGAAATTGATTTTTTTTTTTTTTTTTTTTTCGAGATCGAGAGAAAGTGCCGCACACGTGCGCGCAGACTTTGTGCTTCTTTGTCTCTCGTATATAGCCTTTCGCTATCGCGATTCTTTTTTTCGCGACTAATAACGAGCGCGTTGCGCGGGTCAAGGCGAAAAGGAAATACTATATCCCGGTCAGAGTAGCTACTTCCTTATGGTCGATGTAAGCGATTTCGTAACTCCTTTTTCTACGAAGCGCGAGCGCTGATGATTCCGCTGCGCTGCGAGTTTTGATTATTTGGCCGGTGCGAGTATAGGCTCTATCTGATCTTTTAACCGCGCAGCGTATTTGCCGAGCTGTTGAGAAACGCGCCGATAAAAAAGTTTGCCCCCGAAAAGCGGCGCGTTGTACACGCGACTATTTTTTTTTCATCTCTCCGCCTGACCTCGATAACGCTTTTTTTTTTTTTTTTTCGAAAACGAACCTGACCCGTTTCGCAAGGTATAATTTTGGACTAACGAGTAAAATTAATTTTTCAACCCGTTCGCGAAAGCACCGCCGCGATCAAGATCGAAAATACCTCGGCGCGTTCGCGGGATTAGCTCGCGATCCCGAAATCGAGGCTGTGAGATATTTACGCAGATAGCCGAGGAAAGTTCGGTCTTTAGTGCATCGTAAACATCGTCGCGCTTCCCGAAAGCCTCTGCGCTCTGCTACGGCTCTATGTACCATAATCGATCGGCTCGGCCGATAACTCTCGTAAGATTATGGCTTGTAGTGGACGAGCCGCCCCGGACATGTGCAGGCATGATCCGATATATTTACGACTCTCGGCGCGCTTTATTGTGCGTCGTCCCGTTTAAAATTTTTATCTCCGCGCGCTTTGCCTTCCCTCGACGAGGAAAGAGGGCCGCAGCGCTCATTAGGCGCGCTTTCAATGGATTTCTTCGGGGGATTACGCGTGTGTGTGTGTGTGTGTGTGTGTTGTTTGCGCCTGGGTTAACGAGAGTCTCCGTGCGCGCGCAAGGAGTGATTAAGGCCTGGTCCAAATGGGGATAATTGCAGCCTTGTACGCTCAGTGTAGCGCAGGTAGACGCGAGTGATATAGGGCTGAGAGCTTAATCGAAAATTTTCGGTTATCGAATAATCGACTCTCGCTCGTTTGCAACTTTATCGTTAATTTACCGGGCCTGCGACGTTCGGCGGCATCGGGCAATTTATACCAACCCCGACTTACGCCTACGGACGAGATTAAAGTCGGAAGAGGTATCGCGCGCACACCTATATATATATATATATAAGCTAGTGGGTTAGACGCTCGCGTACACGCGTGATAACGCATTATAGTCGCTAATGCGACTGTCCGATTCGCGAGAATCGTACGAGGAAAGGCGATAATTCAGTTGAGGCTAGCCTTTCGTGTTTTTTTCCTCTTACAGCCCGGAGCTCTCGAGAGGCTATAAAACACGGGATATACCGCTCCGCCATCGAGATAACGCGCTGCCGCTGCTCTTCTCTGCGGTTCGCCAGTTTGTTGTTGGAATCTTCGGGGTGGATTTTGAAAACTTCGCGTATACTTTGTAAAAATTAATTACGAGGCGATAATTACGCAGCTCGTAATTTATGCGAAAATTGAGGGTAAATTGCGTTTTACGAGAGTGCGCCGCTAACTTATTCATACGAGATGCGTTTTAATTTGAATTTTAGATAAGCGGCACGTCATTAAAACAAAATATAACCGCGCGCTTGAGCTACTAACGCGTGTTTTCGAAACTGTAATTGTCGGAATTTAAAAGGTCGCGCGACTAGAGGGAGAGAGAGAGAGAGAGAAAAAAAAGCGCAAAATGGAGACGACATCGGGCAAGGAGGTGGCTTTATACCTCCTCTGACAAAGCTGCCGAAAAAACAAAGAGTCGCACAGAGAGAAACAACACAGAGAGCAGAGCAGACACGCCTTACAAAGAGCAAATATCGAGATAAATTCACGTGCCTTTCGAAAAGACCTCCACACGCGATACGTGTGTAGCAGCATACTTTATATTTGGGAGAAGGTCAAGCATCCTCGGGAGCAGACAATGAAGTGCGCCCCTTCTAAAGAGGACACACGACGCTGCGACATCGTGTGTCGTCGGCAGGGAATGATTTTACGGAAGAAACGTTGTGCATGCGGATATCGAACGGATAGCGCGTGCAACAGCGCATGTATTTTTGGATCGCGATTCGCTGATCGATCGATCGATTGTGTCCGCTGTTTTTTTTTTTTTTTTTTAACAATGTTAACGTTCGAATTGATAAAGGATGGAAGCTGTTGGTATTTATGCGACACGATGTGGGAGACGAGGATTTAGGTATTTTTCCCGAGAGAAAAAATGGTCAACTTACGACTTACGTATCAAGTTTTCTCCTAACTTCCAACTGTCCCATCGATTCTTCTGCGAACGTTGTCTCGATGAATTATTTAGACGCTTTTTTTTCTATGCCTTATTACTATTTTCAAATTCAAACATATGCGCTTTACTCTCAAGGGCTTCCGCTTAAACATCTGACATTTGTGATAATACAACTCTTTTTATATCTCGATGTTTATTCCTCATGAAAAATCATCAATAAAAATGAATATCTTCAAGTTTCACAAACCAACTCAGCATAGCTAATCATTTGTCCCGTTTGTTTCTTTGCAGTTGTCACGGAATTGAGAATCGTCATGCTGCGAAGCACGAGAAGCGTCCGTCGCAGAAGCTCGAGTCCTCCTGGCCATTCTCACTGTAAGTTCGCATCCTTTGATCCGACTACCGATAATTTTTCGAAAAACGATACGAGAGACACAGGCTCTTCTTTTCATCCTACGAAGCGCTTATTATCACGCTGAAGTTATTATAAAATTGTTTTCCCATTCGCGCGGCAACGGGAGCGTGAAATCTAATGAAAATTTTTCAATCCCACGTGCGAATGGTATAACGAGAGACGCGTACTGCGCGCGGAGCGAATGATAAAGAGGAAAACAAGAGTATAGCGATCGAATAGAGTATAAGGGGGAAAAAATGTATCGTGCGTGCCGGGGCGCATTAAAGACGTTTGATCGATGCAAAAAAAAAGTCGCCGGGCCCCGATATGCACGAGAATTATTTTCCGATACACGTAGAAGAATCGTGCGCTCGAGGCATAACAAGCGGCCGTGTAGCCAAGTTATCGGAAAAGTATATAGATTATTGCGCAATTTTTCGAAAGCTTTTTTCAAACGCCCATAATTCGAGCTGCAGTGTATCCGACGACGAGATAATAGGCTTGTGTTCGCTCGTTCGGTAGAGCGAGCTAAAAGACGATTAAATTTTGCAATGATTTCCAACAAAGCCAATTGAATCCCGCACTCCCGGTAACTTTGCGCGGCGGGATTCGGCGATCGAGGTCGGAACGATTAATTTAATGTTTTGTCTTCGATGGGAGAGCGCGTTCGAAATTGAAAACTCGTGTTAAAACCGTTCTAGCTGCTGCTGTGTGTAGCGTCGAGCTTTAAAAATGTAAAAATAGAAGTTTGGATCAATGGGAACGATTGATTTCGTTCTCCAAAAAGCTGAAGCACCAGCCGAGAGGTGCCAGAACTCAACCCCCTCTTGACGTAAAAAAGTGCGTCGATAAAAGTATCAGTACGGCGCACTCCGTAGCTCGATAAACCTGCAAGGCCGTTTATATTTAGCCAGTCTGTTATCAAACAAAGCACGGGGAAGAAATCTCGAATGAAAAACACAACGCCAGCGTAGAGAGAGAGAGAGGGAGGGGGTCATATCCGTACGAAAGCTGCGTACACGTACAGAGTCCAGTTCCGAGTCCTGAGGGAGAAGGAGAGCAGGGTCGCGGTCGAGTTCGCCGAGCGATCCTACGCGCAGTTATTTTCAGAGCCAGGAGCAGATCAGAACACAGGCTCGCGCACACACACACTGACACAGAGAGAGAGAGAGAGAGGAGCTTTTTCGAGTTGGCGCCGTTTCCGCGATCAATAATGTACGCTTGATCCGCGCAGTGGCGCGCGCGTGCAGTGCTCCAACTAGCTCCGCCGGCTGCTACCAGATGGCACTCGCGCGACTCTTTCATTCTCAAGAAGGATCGCGTGGGAGTGGGCCGGAGCTTGCGGCCGCAAGCTTCAGGTGGCGCCCGCTGTAAGCTTCGAGATTTCGCGAGTAAGAGATGGCGGTAGCGGGTTACGCTTTCCCGGCCTCCTGGTAACCGCAGGATCGTTACGCCCGCGCCTAGAAAGAGAGAGAGAGAGAGAGAGCTTTTTTCATCGTCTCAATTCCGGTTCGACGTTCTTCTCTCGCGTCTCCGTTCGACTTATTAAATTTCATCGGAATCGATAATCCCGCGCAAACAAACACCTTCCTCGCTTTTAGTTTTCTTTTTTCTTTCTCGCCGCCGCCGGAACACACCTGCGAGCCGATTCCGCATTTAGAGCGTGACTCATCGCAAGCTCGTTCAAAACTGACCTTTATGCGGCTCGCGCAGTCACGTCAAAGGATAATTTGGAATTCAGATTTTTCACGACGCGTGTGTAAGGTCGATTTTTCTCCCAAAGAGAAGCTTATTATAAATTAGTCGACTTGTTGAGTTGACTCGAGTCGCTGCACAGTGTGCGTACTCGTGCCAACGCGTGAGTTTTTTGCTCCGATCATTGTGTAACTCTGCAGGCCTGCAGGTGCAGTCGCAAAAGGAGCTGCTGACCTTAGCCGCGCGCAGTC
This sequence comes from Trichomalopsis sarcophagae, assembly GCA_024372645.1. NCBI lineage: Eukaryota > Metazoa > Arthropoda > Insecta > Hymenoptera > Pteromalidae > Trichomalopsis > Trichomalopsis sarcophagae. The sequence continues at coordinate 1,135,544 of QLSS01000006.1, forward strand.
CTCGTCGATTGGTCGATACCTGGAAATAGCTGCGCAAGAGAGAGAGAGAGAGAGAGAGAGAGAGAGAGAGAGGGATCGAGTCGTCGACTATATTTATAAAGCGATATTTCCGCTTGTTATGATAGCGCGAGGTGCGTCGAAAATCTCGAAGCTCGTAGAAAGACCGTCGGCTCACACACGTGCCCAGCCCGCGCGAGGACACATGCACCGAGTGTGCAGCCAAGGGTTGGAGTGCATTTCGGCGCCGCCTCGCGGTCGCGACTCGAACGTCCGCGAGAGTATAGACTCGCGGGGGGACAGCTTATAGAGCTCGGTCAGAGGCGGCCAGGCTGCAGCGGCGTCTAGCAACGCGCCGACGACGAGTCGTCGCGGCCCATCTCCGGCAGCACAACAGGCGCAAGCTCTGCCGCTGATTTATCGAGTCGGGAAGATTAAAGACCTGTCGCCCTCGTCGTCGTGCGAATGATAAGGAGGATGTGCTGCTGATACGGGAAGCCGGAACAGGAACGGAAACGGGACTAGTATATGCGTGGGCCGATGCGCGGTTGCTGCAGCTGGAGCTTCAAGTAGAACAAGGACTGGATAGGTCAGACGAGGATTTTTTCTCACCCGAGTGCAACGACGCGGAGCAGTGCCAGAACATGTGCGAGAGCATCGGCTTGACAGTGTGCTTTTTACCTCTTCGTTGTTGTTGTTGATGCTGTTATCATCGAATCGAAGAACAGAGCGAGAGAGTGTGCAGGAAGGTATAACTATCGTCGATGGCAACGGCCAGGGTGTCGCTTCCATGTCTCGGCAATCGATCGCCTCCGGCAACCCAAATTCCGCGGAACCATGAGGAGCAAGAAATCCCGAGGAAGATGGTCGTGGAGCCGTGTGATCGATGATCCGTGCCTGGTATACAAGTGAGAGAGCGCAACGGAGCTGCACCGGAAAGCATGTGTACTGGAATCGATTTTTGAGAGAGAGAGGACTCCCCTCTCCACGTTACTCGTGCCTTTTTCGCGCTACCAGCAGGATGATTTCCAGGAGCCAGACTGACTTCGAGATCTGCACATCCACGTTGTCATCAGTGTGCGATCGATGCTCTCTCTCTCGAAATAATTGAAGATACGACGTCGACTATAACATTGTGCGCGCGCGCGCGACTACGACTTTTCGTACACGCGTATTTATAGGTCCAAACGCTGACTCTGCGATCGCATCGATCTCGGGCCTTCGTATTCCGCGAATATAAAAACTATAGCCGTTCTTTTTATACACCCGCCTTTTTCGAGCCGCCGCGAGCTATAAGCGCGGAAGTACGTATATACGTATACACAGCTTAGTGCATTAGCGCCGAGTATATTTTTGCTACGCAGAATTTATTTCCGTTTCTAACGGCTAGTTTATAATAGACGAGACATCAGTGCGCGAATGGACGAGACGCTTGGTGCTAAGCAAAGGTTGGTTGGCCCATCCCGTACGTGCGATACAGTCGATCGAAGAGCTCGAGTATATACACTGTTTATATGTCTATGTGCAGCAGTAGACCCGGAGGATGACGAGATACGGATTCTCGAGGTTCGCGCTCTGGCGCACGAGACGCTCGAACGCGACGCCCGCCGGCAACCAGGAGAACAACCCTCTCATGTACGATCCGTCCGTCTGTCTCGGAAGTAGCACCTATTTCAAAATAACAAAGCAAAATGTATAAACGTGTACGATGACGGAGCTGCGCGCACGCTTCCTTCTTTTTGTCTGTGTGTGTGTGTGTGTGTGTGTGTACAGCATCGCTCGCTGCTCTCACCGCTTTTATGTATATACATATATGTTCGAGACTCACGATTGTCGTTGTTATTATTTTTGTACGCTATTGTCTTGTCCACGCATAACACTTATTTTATGTAAATATAAGCAGCATATGTGTGTAATAATTTTTATAATTTACTTTACACGTTCCTTGCAATAAAAATTTATCGATATTTTATACTCACGATTTTGGCTGGATCAGCATTGGTATTCAACCTTATACTCGCACGCTCTCGCTTTGTTTGGTCGATGTATCTCTCTCTGTATACCCCGTAACTCCGAAGGGACTGTCATCGGCGCGTCACGATTTTGATTTATATGCTCGAGCAATCGATATAGTCGAGAACAAACACAATCAAAATCGCGCGACGACAGGGGATATCGAATTCGCAGTGACCAAACGAAGCTATAGAGCTTATCCTTATCGCTTTCAGTGTTTAATCAATTGGTCCAGCTAAAAAAAAAACAAACAAATATAGGCAACCTCTGTATAATATACGTGTATTATGTATGCTGGTTACAACAGCGCAGTTTTTTTCCATTTCCGCAATTTCGTCCGCGAATCGATTCTCCGCACCTCAGATTAAATCTCGAGTACGAAAATAACGACTCCTTTCTCGGAACTCGCTCGGGCCATTCGAACGAATGTTATTTTCAATTATATGCCCGCGGAGTAATTAGCCTTGCACCTTCGATTTTCAACCTAATTGGAATAAGCCTCAATTATTTATAAGACACACCACGTTCAATTACATGGGCTTATGCGCTTCTGTTGATATACTGCATCATCGCTTTGACATTTGGCAAACTTTGTACTCGTAATTAACGCGCAATATAACGTATTCGAGAATTAAAAAACTTTGAAGCGCGTTAAATAAATGCATCTGATTTTGCCCTCCTCGCGAGTCCAATCGCGTGCAGTGGTCGATCGCCTTATGCTCTTTGTCAAGGTGAAGGAGCAAGAAAAAAAGCTTCGTGCCAAAAAAAGTTTCCCGCGGCCGCGATAACGTATACGGAAAAATTAAAATGCTCCCTCGCAGCCGTGAAAAATTTATATAACGACTCGGACTCGCGCCGCGGCGCACGCAAATATTATCCCGACTCTCATAGGAAGGTGTTAAGTGCAGCCGGACGACGTATATACATAAGGGCAGAACCTTGACACTATAAGGTGCGTGCGAGCCGCGCGATTTCATTGACTGCAGTGTGCCGTTGTCTAAGGAGCCGAGGGAGTATGCGCATAGGTGTTGTTGTACGCTAATGAGCTTTTAAACGCGGCTGTTTAAGCTCTGTTACGTTCGATTCCGCGATCGGGATTTCAGCGTATATACGATGTCGCTGCGTAGGCGTTAATAGAGTGCCGATTCATGGGGGGGGGGGGGGGGGGGGGGAGTGCGAGTCGAGCTGCGCATAAATTCCATTGCACCGCTCGATCCATTATTCATGCTTCGTTGAAAGCATTTTTTAATAAAGGACCCGCTGCGAATCGTTTGCAATTTAAATTCGCACGCAGTGCTGCTATTTATGAAAATATAACGGGGAAAAGAATTTTACGCGCGTATTTCGAATTCTCCATTCGCGCGATAATCGACAACAATGGCACAGAGCTCTAGTTCGGAAAAGAGTCGCCAAATTATGAACGAGCGCGCGACGACGCAGCCGACCGAGTCAGCTGATGGAAATCGATAGATGTAAATATACTATACGCGGGTACATAAGTGCATAAACGCGGTGTATATGGTAATAGGTGAACTCTCTCTCTCTCTCTCTCTCTCACTTGTGCGCTAGTATATAGGCAACGTGTTGCAAGGAGCTTTAAGGAAAATTAAACGCTCGAATATCTTCCGTTTAAATAAATTGACTGCATACACGCTTTGTATCCGCTGCTGTGGGCGATTTTCTCGATAACGCTAAATGGATTATCCCAGCCTTTATCGAGCCGCTTTTATTGTGTCTCTTTTTCAAACGTATATACCGCCGATGAACCAGTATAGTAGGATCGTTCTAAACTCGAATCCGATATTAAAAACGTGACATCCGATAGCGTTGCGTAATGCTTCGGAACGGTGTCAATTTTCGATGAAAAACGATTTCGACGATCAAAAAATCACGACTCGTCGCTTTTTAAATCGCAGCGGCAGATTGCGCCCGCGAAAGAATCCGCGCGAACAAAGGCGACGTCTAAAAAAACCGCGGATTTCGAGCCGTCGTGAAAAATTTAAGTTAATTTTCCGAGCCAGCACCATATGCTCGATATGCCGCCGTGGAAAAGAAAGAGAGACCCGAGGGTCGAATCGATCGTTTCCCGACGAGAGCAGTATAGCAGCACGCAAGCTTAGACATAGTATATATAGCTTATTGTTAAGCTCGCGTAGGTAGAGCAATGTCAATCCGGCGATAAAATTAATTTATGTTGCGCGACACACTCGAATAACGTAAATCGCTGGGCTCTCGCACCTATACCGATATCCGAGTATCGCCAGTTCGAATAACGTCCCGGCATTGATTTTTAACTCGTTATCTGTAATTAAACTAGAGATACGCCTGGAGGCGGTATAGCAGGCCCTTCTCTTGCATTCTAAATTTAAATTTCCCGCTCGAATCTTCAACCGATCGCGCGGGACGTTTGAAGCACTTGCCACGGGCACAAATGTATTCCGAATCATGAAATGGACTTGCTCCCGATGAAAATGCATGCCCGCGATTCTTTCGATAACTATCGAGTGCGGTGTATAAAGCTCTGAAATTCGCGCGGTGATTGTTACGAGAGCAGTAGGATGATCGATATCTATCGATTTCGCGAGCTGCGCTGGAATGCAGCGTTATTCGCTAAAAGCTTCATTATTTACGCGAGCGCGATATGCAGCTGTAACCATATCGCCATCGAGCTTTCGCGCTCCGTTAAAATTTCAAGCTAATTTTAAATTAAGGGCGCCTACTTCTTTTTTTATTTTTTTTTTTATTTCGAAACTTTGGCTATAAACAATTTTACAATCTTCGGAGTTTGACAAAGTTGGTCGTTAATTTCTTCAGCGAAGTTTCATTAACCAAGCGCGCCGTGCAAGTTCAATAATTGAACTCGCGACCGTATACGCGCGGTCATTAATATTTAAATCGCTCGCTAGTCGCGCAACTAGTAAAAACGGATAGGTGTATGCGGATGAATAGAGCCGAATGAATTTGAATCCGAGTCGCTATCGTATACCTTGTTGAGGGAAAATTAAATCGGTAGCACGTTGTGTGACCGCGAGAACTATGCTCATAAGAATATGCACCGAAAAGGATAGGAAAAAATAAAGAGAGAATAGAGCGAGAGAGCGAGATGATCCACTGACCTACATTTCACGTCGGCTCCTCGCATGTATACGTGTGTACGCTCGCATAGATATAGTCGCGCACGTAGGGGTGCAAGTATACAGATTTAGGACAGGCATCCGTCCAATCGATTGGACACAGCGAGAGAGAGAGAGAGAGAGAGAGAGAGAGAGAGAGAGAGAGAGAGAGAGAGAGAGAGAGAGCTATAGCTTTTCTAGACGCGTCTGTGGGCGCACACACGCGCGAGACGTTGTTTTTTCGCTCGCAGCTCTTCTTCGTTTTCGCAATTTCTTTGGCGCAGCTCTCCCGCTATGGTAATTTTAGAGTCGTTTGACGATAAGCATCGAGGAATTCCACTTCACAACGCTCGGTCTATAAACTTCTCCGCTTTACATATACATATATATATATATATATCTATAAACAGCGGATCGAAAATTAATTTAAATTCTTCTCGACTGGCGGGCTGCGCGATATAGGATTAACAAAAACGCGCGCATCCCGATGTTAATCGAAATGCAAATTCGGCCGCGAAGGCCGGCGAAAGATCTTTTTTATTCGTCGAAAATTGCTGTTTATCGAAACGCCGTGTCCAATCAAAAGTTCGAGCTCAATGACGCGGAACAAAAATCAATTAGCTCGGCAGATGTTTATCGGTAAGCCAATGTGTACAGGGAGACAAGTTCGAGCCTTGTGTACAAGAGCGTGTACGTAGGCGACCGCCGCCTCGCGGTTTACCATCGTCGGTAAGGTAGTAATCACGCGCGCGCGCGCGTCATTTCCCTCTATGCCGCCATCTATTGGCGCTCTCGCTCGCAACAGTTGGGAATCAGCTGGGTAAAGCGAAGCTTTTTGCCCGATTGCAGCGCTGAGCGCTCCTCGTATCGCGTTTCAAAGTATAGAGTGCATCGTTCCGTGGAATTTTGGCTTGAATGAGATTTGCGCGATTTTTCGTTGACATAACGGTCGTTTAATATACGCAATAGTAACCGCCGTGCTTTTAATAGTAGAGAGAGAGCACGCCTCGTCAATGTTTGCGAATCGCAATTTTTCGCCGCTTGATTTTCGCTAAACTATTAACGACGCTCGGCTGGTGTCGAAAGCCACAATGGGGGTCAAAAGGTGAGAGGGTAGACGACCTGGTTTTCGCCGTTACAAGGAATTTCTGAACTATAAAAGGTTTAGTGCAGCTGTACGCTATGTAGGCACGCACGTGTATCGTAATTTCTTTTTCAACTTTTGACAGCGCCGTATTCTCAAGCGGAAAATAATTCAGCGATTCCGCGGCCCAGCTGGAAAGAATTTCTTATATGCAATAAATATATATTGCGGTATTTCAGGTCATTTCATAATCAGTTTTAATCCCCGTTTTATCGCTCGTACGGCTCCTGACTAAATCACGAGGTATGAGACCAATGGCTGGTTAAAAATTAACGAGATAATACCGGCGCACAGCTTCATTGCCAAATATCTTCTCTCTTCACTTTGACAATGAAATTGATGAAATTTCAAATGCAAATCGAACGCTTTATTATTCCGCGCGCGTCATCCGCACACGCGATTATCGCTGGACGAAAGGAAAAAAAAAAAAAAACAACGAAATATAACGTGACGTATCGCGGCTCTCTTGACAATGCATCGAAATTCCTGCGAGTCTATAGATCGAGCCTCTTGCATAAGAAAGAGACGCGTCGCGTTTCCGACGTCGCCGCGTGTAAGAAAAGCGACGAAGAGCAGCGAGCGAGAGAATTAGTTAATTACTTTCCCCCCCCCCGTGGGGCGATATACTTTTTGAGTTTACCGCGCGCTTGGAAAGTCCGAGGCAATTAGCGGATCCGTCAGTAGGATAAGCGACGTTCCCCGTTTGTTTTTCGCTGCCGAGAGCAGCACTCTTCCAAATTGATCGTCGTAAAAGTAAGTTTCACCCGCGAGTAAGCGCACGTGCTGGACGTTTCCGGGAAAAATCCGTCTGCGTGTTATCGATCAGTCTTCTCCGCGCGATATTCAGGGTCATCAAACGCGACTACGGCGGCGATCCAGCCTCTCTTCGTCGCGGCTACATCGATCGCGGCGGCAAAAGTGTTGGGCAATTTTCGGCGCTGCAGGAGCTAGGTCAGCCCCCGTACGTGTGTGTACGTGTGTAAAAACCCCTCCCGCGCATTCGGTGAATCCAGGCCTGAATCGGCCGCAGGATCTCTGGTTGGCCCCTGCGCGTATCCTGCAGGTGTATCGCAGAGATATAGCTGCTGCTGCTGCTGCTGTGCCGCCCCTACCTTGCTAAAAGGCTAAAAGGCGGCGGCAGGTATACGTATAGGGGGTCGCGCGCGCAGTCGAGAGCACCGACTGTCCCCTCTTTTCTCTCGTGTTCCCGGCGCCCCACCAGCTGCGTAGGCGGCGGGGGCGTGCAGCAGCGAGCGTTCTCCGCGAGTGCATGCTCAGGCAGTCCTGCGGCCGGCGCCCGGCAGTAGACAGGCAGCACTGCCTGTCGCGCGCGCGCGCTCTCTCTCTCTCCCTCTCGATATCACACCGTTCTTGTCCTTCCTTTTCGCCGCTCCGCGAAGCGTCATCGCGCCTGGCGTCCATCCCCACCATCGTCCAGGAGTCAGTAGAAGAAGAGAGAGAGGAAAGGAGCCAACGCGTGCGGCGGTGGACTTTTTCTATATACAAACCAGCCCGGCCGATCGCAGCCAGCAGTCCGACGTCGACTTTCGGTCGATCCTCACGCGCTCGCTCTTTTCTCCGTCCGTCACTTTTGTTATCGGTACGCGCGAGTCAGTGTGCGTGTGTCAGTGATCGTACGAGTCCGCGGTGCAGTTCCCCCTGTGTGCAGCGAGAGGCTCAATGAGAGCATAAGCGTCGCCTGCGACCGGTCACCGGCGCTGCGACTCTCGACTACGCTGCTGTTGCTATAGGTGACCACTCTATATATTCGCTCACTCTCTCACACTCTCGATAAGATACACACACGCTTGGTCTTCCGAGAAACGAAAGATCCGTACCTGTGCCGATCATCTATACCTACACGCGCGCTGTGTATAAACTCCCTTCGATATCGGCGTTAAGTGATTAATGGGCCGAAACGTATACCTCCTGCAGCAAGATAAAAGCCAATCCGTTTTAATTTATGAAGGCCGCGACGAGGAGGTAGCTCCGCAACACAAGAGAGAGAGAGAGAGAGAGAGAGAGCAGCTGTTGGCAGTGACCCATTGACCTTTCAAAGTCACGGAGCGAGCGCTTGGGAATATTATTATGGAGGCACGGAAAAGTCAACAAAGACTCGATACAGTCTGTGCATTATCGAGCGGTTAGACACCAACGACAGCTGCTTTCAACCGCGGTGCTCGGTTTAGTTTAGTCGCGATCGTTTGTTTACTATCCGAGCGTTTTTCCGAGTAACGCGGGAAATCTGGAGCGTTACCACGAGGATAATTGCTCTCGCTCTCTCTCTCTCGAGTGTCTATAGCCTCCGCGTCTTTAAATACCTCCGAGGGCAAATTTTCAACGCTGCTGCAGCAACAAAGTTCGTGCGATAAGCCGCGCATTTTTCTCTCTCCTCTCTCTCTATCGTATCGTTTCGACTGGCTCGCAATCGCAACAAGTGTGTGTGTGTGTGTGTTCCGATTTCTCCTAGCGCTGTACGGATCGTTTTCCTCGTTCTAAAAATAATAACGGCTCCGAGAAATCGGCTGCCTCCGCCGATTTCCAACAAGGCGGAAGCTCATCTCGCGCTCGAAAAGTGGCCCGAGCGATAGAAAAAAAAACGTCCTCGTATACGTGCCGGATACGCGGGGCAATAAAAAAATCGCCCGCGGCTTCCGCTCTCGGTGTAAGCGATCCCGATTATGATTCTCACTTTGTTCGGACATAATGCGCTGGTTACGTCGAGCTGTATTCTTCTGGTATCTACGCGATCGGAGACATCGACGCGCATATGCGCGATAAATAAAAGCGCGTTTGTCCGCTTGCTCGAGTTATACAAATAAATAAATCAAGCGCGTTTAGCGCTCGGAATGCGCCGCCGCGGCGTGACTCGACTATGCGTCGAGCGAAGCACACACACTGTTAGCGTGAAAAAAAAAAAGAAGAAAAATGCAGTCTGCGCTATTGTATACCGCGAACTCGTAGTGGGGGTAGAAAAAAATCGAGAGATGAGGATGATGTCGCTCGCGCGGTCGCTTTTTTATTATTCATTCACTCTGTTCTCTCGGTCTCTGCGTGTCGCGTAATCGAACGCCCGTTGAAAAGTCGATTCGATTTTTTACTCTTGCGATTCCGTAGGAAGCCAATTCGGAGCTTCGAGAGGTAAATTAAATTTCGACGAGCTCTTATCGACGAGGTCGTTTTCTGAAATCGTCGTTATGATGCACACGTACACACACACACACACACACACACACACATACAGCTAGAAGAGAGGAGAGGGTGGGGGGAGGCGGCGAAATCGACTGAGACACGGGAACGAACTAGGAAGTCAGGGTCAGGCTCGATAGGCACGCACACACAGAGTGTAATTTTTGCGTCGTGTTGAAAAACCGCTTCCGATCGGCAACTAAGTTGAACACAAAAAGCCTCGAAAATTTCCAGCGAAATCTAGTCCGCGAGAAAGTACCGCGGGGGGGGGGGGGTGGCAATACTAGCGACTATACTTTTTGGCGCATGGACGATCGATCAGAATGTGACTCTATATATGCATCTCCATCTCCCACCCGCACGTACAGAGTAGCGGATATAATATACTTTCCGCATATCGCTACTCGCCGCCGTCGTCATCATCGTGTCCATTGACACGCGAAAGCTTAACGCTATACGCGTTCGCTTTGCATCGGCTCGGTAATACGAATGCGCTGCACGACCTCGGCCGCCGATTTGACTGCGATCGTCGCGCCACACACACACACAGACACGCACACATGGTACATAGTAGGGGAATAGACCGCAGCATGTAATGGCTAATGGCTAACGAGAAGCGACGGCCGCGCGTGACGTACGGTACAGCGATCGAGAATCTTCGTGTATTATACAGCGGGAGAGAGCTTTCGTCTGGTTTGGAACTTTGGAACTCGGCTGCTGCAAATGGTTACGAGAATCGCCGCGCGCGCGAATGAATCCGACGCGGACGAGCCGCTCGATAATAGAGGTGCATGTAGATATATATATATATATAGCGCTCTTTGATTTCACGCAGTCGACGCGAGCTTTGTGCATCGGGCGCATATACTGCGCAGGCTTATTTGCGTAGCCTCGTTTTCGGGTTGATTTGTTGCGCGATCTTTTTTTTTTTTTTATCGGTTGGCGATCGACGCAGTTTCGAGAAAGCGATCGAATGCGCGGCACGTATAAACTGGCTATTATTAGGAGAATCGATTTCATAACGCAGCCGGCTGTATTTGTTTACTTGAGAAAGCTCGAACGTAATATTGCACCGAAACGGTGGGAAAAAAAAGTAGCGATCAGCAGTCGAGCGGAGCAGTCGAAATAAAAGCGTCGAATCGACATAATCGTCCGACCTCTTTAGCCCTCGCTCTTTCTCTCGGCACAAACAGAGTCCGCAGGCTAGAAAAACCGGGCCACAGAGATATGCATATATATATATATATATATATATAGCGAGTCATCGCCGCGAGAAATCGGAGCTGATACGACGCGTCTCTAACCCTTCCTCTCTCGCGGCGACAATAGCAGAGAGAGAGAGAGAGAGAGAGAGAGAGAGAGAGACGCAGCATCAGCGCACTCGAGCTTTTGCCTCGAGGTCGAGCCTCGGCAGTAGTCACGCGCTCCTCTCTCTCTCTCTCTCTCTCTTTTTCGCCCATTTCCTATATATCTCAGCCGAGCGAATCCTCGGCGCGTGCCGTCGCCGTCAAAGAGCCAATAGAACAACGTTCGTTTGTCGCGCACTTGTCATTTCCCTCGGCTCGACTGCGCGTGTGTGCGTGTTTTTTCAGGGCTTCGTCCGTGTGTGTGTGTGTGTGTGTGTTTCCGCAGAAATCGAAAGCGAACCTTGACACTCTCTTAGCAGCTATACAGCACCTGTGCTCCGTGGATTCTTCAAGAGGCTCGCCCACTCGACGGCTAACGTCGACACACCGAGTGCGAGAACTTTATTCTTTCCGCGACTGTCCACGTGCTCGCTACTTCGGTTTGTGTCTTCTGCTTCGCTTAAAATAGAAACTCGAGTAGAAGGCGTACTTTTTCGCCCGCCCGCGAGCACCTACGTGCCTGTTACTCGAAGCTGCTGCTGGAGAAATCTTTAACGACTCGTGGCTGCTTCAGAGCTGTGGAAGAGGCCCGAGAGTACGTGCCGGTCGTTTTTTTTTTTTTTTTTTTTTTTTTTTTCGGGAATGCAACGAATTTTTCGCGGTCGAGGTTATTACGCGTTTTTCGAATATATAATTAGGAATCGTCCATTAGGGAGCGCTATTTCGATTAGAAGCGCACGTGCGCTGATTTTTAATTGCTCTGTTATACGAGAGGACGATTTTCGCGGACAAAAAGGTTCGACGAATCACTCGTGATTTCGAACAATAGGCCGCGACGCGCAACGGGTTTACGTAAGCCGAGGATAAATATTATCTTCTAGATTTTTCGAAAGTGCGCCTGGTGCAACCGACGCGCGTTCCTGGCATACGGTCTGCGATCTTCTAATTTTCGAGTGCAAAACAAAAAAAAAAAAATAAAAAGGCCCTGAATAACCCGCCTAAATGGAAGAGCTGAAAACCGCCGGCAGATACGGGCTCGCATACCTGAGAAAGCTCTCTCGCCGGCCTTTTTTCCCCCTTTCTTCGTGCTCTCTGCAGCTCCTTCGTTCACGGCGAGACACAGGGAATAATTACGTCGCTTCTACGCGTTGCACTTTTGCGCACAGCAGCACCGCAACAGGTGGTCCGGACAAAGGCATGTGGATGAATCGCTTGTTTTCTCTTTTCCTTCGCTTTTTAATTCAGTTCGATTCCCCCTTACTTTCCAGCCGAGAGAGCGCATTTAATTCGTTGTCTTGGAAATTTTTCGGGCTGCAGCTCGACGGCACACAAATCGAGTAAATTCGCGTTTTCGCACTCGCTTGATTAATTCCGGGAAATCACAGTATCCCATAACGGCACGAGCTTCCGCCTCGAGCACAACAATGCGTCGATCGGAGAGGCCGTTTTGTCTAATGAGAGAGCTGCGGCGCTCGATATTTGTTATTGGATCGCGAATCGCCGGCTATTCGCATGTATATACTCGAGCAAGTTATTTTGGAACTGCAGCAGCGCGCGTAAACATTCGCTCGCTCGAATCAATGCGCTAACCGAGAGACTAGTTTCAAGGAGAGAGAGAGAGAGAGAGAGAGATACGAGAGCTTCCAAGTTTAGGTGCAATCGGCATGAATTTCGCTCGAAGATAGTTATACGAGTAATCCCGGGACCTATAAGAGATCAACGAGAGTATATAGGGAATTTTTCGTTCCGGCCAATTAGCCTTATAAGATCCTCGCCGCGGCAGTGAGAGAGCCTGTGTCTCTGCGCGTATAACGTGTCACACAGCCATATATATATATAGAGCAAATGCACTTTCTCTGTTCGCAGGGAGGGCGAAGGAGGCGGCGGTGGGGGCGGCGGGGGTGGCCGAGGTGGCTCGGGGGGAGCTGCTGCTGGCGTCGGTGGCGGCGGAGGAGGAGGAGGAGGAGGAGGAGGGGGAGGGGGAGGAGGGAGACGGGCGCCGAGTCTGAGGCTGGTGAACGGACGCACGACCACCGGCGTTGGCCTGCACACGAGCAGCACCGAGTCCATACGCTCGCCCCATCATCATCTCGGAGCGCATCACTCGACGGCCAACAACAGCGGTAGCAACAACAACAGCGTGAGCAACGGCTCTCACATCTATCACCACGTCGGCATCAATCCGCCCAGCGTCAATCACAACAACAACAATCATCCCCGATTGAACAAGGATGACAGCATCAAGATCAGCATCGAGAACACCAACACCTGCACGGACAGCCTCGTCACCGCGCTAGACGACGAGACTCTTCTCATTACCGATTTCCTCGGCGATACAGGTACGCACTTTTTCATTCCTGTGTCAATAACGAGAGTATAAACATTTTATTTTTTTTTTTTTACGGCCGCGGACGCTGAACAAATTTGAATTTCTCATAAATCCACGCAGCGCGTCGCCGTAATTACGGGAATTACCGGAGTCGAGATCGAGGAAAAGGTTGGAAAAAATTTATTACGCACACAGTGCTTTTCGGAGCTTCTCCCCGCCGCTGCACCGAGAGAGAGAGAGTTCTCGGCCGGTATAAATAGAACAATTTCCGGGACAGCTCATTATCTCGAGTCGTAAAATTCAAGCGCGTGCGTGCGTGCGTGCTCCGACGAGCTTGTTAAGGAATTTTTTTCGAGTTTGCACAGCGTTGCACGCGGTCGATTATAATTTTACCCCAACCCCCGCTCGGTCCGCTTTTCGCGTTTCAAAAAGAGCTCGCGGGGGAGCTTTAATCTTCGAGTTAGTCGCGCGCGGGAGTAAAGCTTCTGCTGTAATGCAGTGTGTCGCGTCACTGTCGCTCGTATATAAAACGTGAAAAATGCACCGAGTGTTCTGGATCGTTTTTCTTTTTGTAATCCGCGCAGTAAATTTTCAAATATTTCCTGACTCGATTGGAAAGTCGTGGTAGCGATGACTAATTAGAATTTTCTCCTTGTGTCCACACACACACACACACACACAGGCAACGAGATGAATTACAAGGGGAGCGGCAAAGTCCATTTCGGAGTGGACGATGTCTCCCTCTACGGGACTCCGAAGGAGGAGCTGGGCCCGGGCCTGCCGGGCCAGGAAGTCAAGCAGAGCTTCATCAAGAACCAACTGCAGGCCCTGTTCCAGCCGACGGACAATAAGCTGGCCATGAAGCTCTTCGGCAGTAAGAAGGCGCTCATGAAGGAGCGGATCAGGCAAAAGGCCGCGGGTCACTGGGTCATCCATCCTTGCTCCAGTTTTCGGTGAGTGTCTAGAAGCAACAGACTCGCGACCCTCTTAACACCCCCGCATGCTCGCCGGGTGACTGACACGCCGTCGCGCAACGTTTCCTCGCTTGATATAATATATAGACTCGCAATTATATGCGCGCACAGCCTCCGGCACTGCACTCGTCTCTCACTTTTTTCTCTCACCGCGGTCTGCAAGATCCTCACAGCCGTCCCTAACGACGTTCCATTCTGCGTTCTACGAATCGCTTATATCGTGAAAGCTCCGTAAGCTCCTCCTTCTAAACGAGCCCCGAGGCTAGCAGCCAATAAAGCAGCTCGCTTTCTCATCCCCCCCCCCCCCCCCCCGAGGGAGCTGCCGTGATAAATCGCAGGTGTACGAGTTTAATTAAAAAATAAGTGCAAGAAGACGCCAGCCAGTTTGTTTACGATGCATTTGTTTTTCCCCGTCGCTGAGAGAAGCTTCGTTTCCTCTCCGCTCAAACACACGCGTATAACATTCTTTTCTCGGCTCTGAAAAACAATGTTTTATTCATGGACCCGCGAGCAGCTGCATGGTTAAATCGCCGGTGCATTAGAAATGAAATATGACGCGCGGGCAGAACCTCTGCGCTCTATACCTATATACGTGCCCGTCGGCCGCGAGAAAGAGAGCCGGAGGGAAAGCAGATGCGAGTTTGGCAAGTTTCGACGTTTAACGAGGTCGAGCGCGAGCTAGCGATTTAGAGAGAGAGAGAGAGAGAGAGAGAGAGAGAGAGAGAGAGAGAGAGA